>PVJD01010682.1:0-51717 GCA_004026545.1 Mormoops blainvillei
GTTTCTCTAGAAGGTCCAGGGTGGAAAAGGGAGAGACATTTAGTAAAGAGATGATGTGGGCTAGGCACAAGGTCATAATGGAGGCGGTAAAAAGTGCTCAGATTCTGGCTATATTTGGAAAGACTAGGCAGGATCTGCTGATTATATTTTGGTTGGAGAGGGGGAAAAAAGAATCAAAACAAGACTGCAAGGTTTTTGGTTTAAAAATTGGAAAGATAAAGCTGCTATTTCCTGAGATGAAGCAGACCACAGATAAAAGAGGTTATGGGAAAGAGGTAGATTAAGATTTCAGCTCGGACAACATTAAGTTTGAGATATTTGACACTCAAGTAGAAATTTGGAATTCAGGGACGAGACCCAGGTTGGAGATGGGTATTTGGAGGTCATCAGCGTTTATGTGACCTTTATAGTTGTTAAGTCTGGTTCAGACAGCCAAGGATGCAAGGGTAGGTAACGAGGGAACTTTTTCAGGAGCTGACACCTTGAGCACAGCAACATTAAGAGGTCAGGGAGAAGAGAAAGAACAAGCAAATGAAGCCTGGAAAGAGCAACAAGTTAGACAGGAAACAAACCATGAGGGAATGGTGTTTTGGCCAAATGAACAAATTACTTCCAGGAAGAGAGAATGTTGATTGATGCAAATAGGTCAAGTAAGGTGAGGATTGAGAATGGACCACTGGATTTAGCAACATGGAAGTTACTAATGAACTTGAAAGACAAACTGGGTGGAAAAAGAGGAAGTGACAGCCCGACCAGAATAGATACAACAAAAAATGGAAAGATAGAAATTAGAAATAAAACCAGCAAAGAAAAAGTTTCAAGGTAGTTGCTGTAGAGTAGAAAATAAATATATTGGTAACTAAAGGAGATCTAATTATAATTTTTAGGTAGAAATATACCACCATATTGTGTTGCTGATGGGATGTTTTCATTAAACACACACACACATACACACAAACTGGTGATATAGGAGAAAGAGAATTACTAAGGTAACATTACTGATCATGTGAAAGGCTACAGGATTTAATGTAGAACATGAATCCTTCATCAATAGTACCAGGAGTCTAAACAGACAGAGCTAGAGGTAAGTAAGTAGGTGTGATGATGAAAGTATTTGAGTTTTCTACTAATTGCTATGACTTCTGAAGTAGAATTGGAAGCAAAGATATAGATTTGAGAATGAAGATGAGGAGAGAGGCATTAAAGATTTGGAGAGAAAGGAGAAAATGTAAAATAATTATCTACGAGAGTGAGAGTGTTAATGCACTGGGGAAATATAATACAATTGCTAGTCTCCACCCCACTTCTTTTTAACCCTAACACAATTATTGTAATTATACCTGGTATGATTCCCTGACATGCATGTTCTTTCTCTCATCTAAAGTGCTCCGAAAAATGCCTGCTTGGCCTTAAGATTCAGCACAAATAGTTTTCTTTTCATAAAGCCTTACCTGACTACCAAAAGCAAACTTACAATCTCCTCTCTTGCATCAACCTGGATGCAGTTCTATTTGTAATTATTTGGTTGTGTTACTATCATTTGCTTATATGCTTGTTTCTTAGGTATAGTTGAATTACTTTGAGGTCAGAAACCCCACTTTTTCATTGTGGTGTCATTACCACCTAGTAAAATACTTACTTCAAGTTCGATAGGTGTTTACTGGAAGAATAGTCATTCCAGAAGACAGAGCAAGTGACTAAATTTGAAGAAAAATTAGACTGTCTGGGGGAATACTTTCTGCTCCAATTGTTCAATGCAAGGGATGGAAAGTCTAGTTGTCGGTCTAGGACTGAATCAGTAATAATATCATTAATATTTTTAGCAGAAAGTGTTCACTTACATTTTCTAGGAAATCCTAACATTGCCCAAAGAAGAAAGGCAATGTCTCCACCATAACACACTTGATATGACCAGCATTTTCTTTGATACTATACCTAGGGAAAATACACGTCATTGTTTATCTTCTATTGAAAAGCAAACACACAAAAAAAACCCCAAGTGATGTTTATATTTTCCGTTCACAACCCAGTAATTAACATGTTAGGAAGGTAAGAACGGGTATGAAGGTCTACATTTGCAGTAGCAGCAGCCTCGAAGGCTACTGGCTCCACTCTTTGGTGCCACTTCTGAGAGCTACCTCACTAGGTCCTCTGCCCTGTTTCCAGGACAGAAAACCAAATACCGTCCTGGGACTTTTTACTAAAAGACTGCCTTTTCCAAACGGGGGGAGGGGGAAGGGGAGGGGTGGAGGTGTATTTAAGGGCCTCCTTATTATGAATGATCTATATTTTTAAATAATGTTGAAGGTGCAAACGGGGATCAAGAAAGGATGCTAGGACGATAGTACGAGGCTTAGTTTCTGTCTCCAGCGCCAAGCTCCGTTACTCCTTTACTCGACCTCTTGGCCTCCTGCTCCACAGCCTCCGTCCCATCTGGATTTTTGGTCCCTTGATCTCCATTTGCTTTGCGCTCGCGGAGAAGTTCATCTATGGTCACAGTTGCTGAGATAATCCTGGGGCTGAATTGAAAAATGGTAATTGTATTTAGTGCGCAACCAAGACAGCAGTTTTTCAGGGGGCAGTGTCTCAAGACTGAAGTGGAAATGGCACATCAATCCAGCACCCTCCACTCAGGCCCGCGACTGGACCTCTTTAGCACCCTCCAGTCAGGCTCACCGACGGCGCATGTCAACTGCCATTTCCTCTGACGTTTTTAACAGGCTCTGGCAGTCACGGCTGCAACGCACCCAACACGCAACAACCGTCCCCTTACCTCAGTGGTTATGGCCCCGTGGCCTGGGATTGGTTGGAGCACGCGAGGACTGAGAATTCAATCTCTGATCGGCTCCCGCTAGCCTCCCACCTGCTAACTACTGAAAGTAGAAATGGAGAGGCCCATAATCGCCATTGTCGATGCCTTTATGTCGTCTCCCTAAAATCTCACACCTGAGACAATTTTACAACATGTGGGTATTGGCTTGTATACTGTGCAGACCCTCTAGCACCATAAGGTGGCTCTGCCTATCCCCCCACTTTTTTAAAATAAATTTTTCTGTTGTTAACTTCTGAGTTCTAATTTTACCTGTGGACTGCTTAGGGATATTTGGGGAAACAAACTCATTGTTCTTACATGTTTCCACAGTACTTGAATGAGGGAAGTTCATTTCGTATACAGGGAGTTTTCACTTTGCACAGTAAAGTAGGGTGATAAAAATGACTGTACAAGCTAAAACCATGCCATGTTATTTTAATAATCAAAGGGAAAAAGTATGATTGTTCCTTGACCTTTAAAAATTTTTGTTGAAACACTGAAAACTTTACTCCCCCTCAAAAATGTGTAAGGAATAGAAAACCAGTACAAATAATATTTTTGTAGAACACTGTAATTTAAAACATTAGAAACATTGAAAATTTAAGTACTTCATTTCACTTTGTAAAAGAAAAAAGCTATTGAGGGCACCTTGAATAGGTTGGTTTCTTGTCATATAACTTACAATATTGAACAAGAATCTTATCCATGCTCTAGCAAACTTTTGTATTTCTAAGTTTTAATGAGATTCCAATATTGGATCTTTTGCTTTTGAAATGTTATGAAACACTTTCAAGAATTCCTTTGATGTAAATATTTTTTGTGGGTGCGACATCCCTGGGACATTTCCATGCTTTTCATTGCAAACACTTTCCTTATTTTTTGTTGGTGTTTGTCTTTACCAAATTCCTCTGGCTGCATATGTGGAGTCTCTCCAAAAGTGAGTGTCAATATCCTCACCATGAGCTATTTTTAGGTCCATTTACCTTCTATTTGATTTTCACTCTTAGCAGTATCACTTTTTGTTTCTTTGCTGCACTTTAATTATTGTTGAGGGATTTCTCCTTTTGGTTATCTATTTTTGTAAAGTGATACATGAATTTATTACTGCAAGGCAAAGTGGTAACACACTACACTTCTCTATGTGTTAACTGATAACAGATGCAATTAATCAATCACTGACAGACTTAGAAAGAAGTGACATGGTGGGTCATTGATCACCGTGTATATCTGTGTGCTAATGTGTGTGTATATACATATATATATATATATAGAAAGAGAGAGAGAGAGTCTGTCCAGAAAAAGTCCAGCCATTGTCAATATAACGAGAATGCTTTACATGACATTGATATAACCTGGCAGCCAAGGAGAGAAGACTAGAAAGTGCATGCATGAACAATGACCCCTTTGCTGTGCTAGTCAGTGGAGGCAGTACTTGTCATTGAGTGGGCATGTGTACTGTGTGGCCATCACATTCTAAATGACTGAGCCAGTAGAGCAATGAATCTGCATCAAATTTTGTGTTAAGCTTTAGCGTTCTTCTACAGAATCCATTCGGGTGATTCAGAAGGCCGCAGCTCTGGGCAACTGGTGATGGGCAGCTTCGTCATGACAACATGCCTGCTCAAGCATCACATCTTGTGGAGAATATTTTGGTGAGTAATCAAAATACCCAGGTGACTCAGCCCCACTACAGTCCAGATTTGGTGCTCTGTGACTTTGGCTCTCTCCAAAACTACAATAATCTTTGAAAGGGAAAAGATTTCAGACTGTCCATGAGACTCAGGAAATATAATGGGGCAGCTGATGACGACTGGGAAAACTGTGTGAGGTCCCAAGATGCCTACTTTGAAGCAGACTGAAGTATCATTGTCTTATGTACAATGTTTCTTGTATCTTGTATCTTCTCCAATAAATGTCTCTACTTTTCATACTGAATGGCTGGATACTTTCTGGACAGGCCTCATTTATAGTGTGTATATATATATATATATACCCATATATATGTATGTATGTATATATGCCAATACATATGTATATGTGTATGTGTATAACGATTTGTTGTCTAAAAACTAACAGTGAAGTTTGTAAGTTATAATATATAATTACTTATAATAAATTTACTATATATATTGTAAATATACATGAGCATACTGTAAACTGAAATTTAAATGTACATGTAAAACATGTGGTGATATTTAATTTAATCATGGTAAATAAAATTTGTTCATTGTCAGAATCATACAAAACAATTCACAATCACCCCCCCACATTCTCTTGCAAATGTCCCTAAAAATATATACACATATAAACATACATTCAATATATACATTATTTTATACATTTATTATATACTAAGTGTTTGGATACCACAAAATTCATGGTTGAAACCCTTCCTTCCAATGTGATGGTTTTAGAAAATTAGGACTTTGAGCAGTTTTTAGGTTTAATGGAGTGATAAAGTTAGAGCCTCTATAATATATGTGTGTGCATGTGTATGCATTCTATTTTTCTACTCAACCTGGTAATTGGGACAAATTAAAGACTTATTACTATAATGCGTGCACTATGCTGAGGATTCAGAGATCTGAGCTGGTTTGTTTTAAAAGACACATGTATACCCTCCCTAGTAGGATCATCTATGATAACAGAAAAGGAAAACACAGGGCTTAAATACAGATAAATTTTCAAGTATGATGTCAGGCTATTGCTGGAGTATTTTCTTTCATTTGCTATAATAAGAATTAATGCATGGATTAGAGTAGACTAGGGAACATGTGAAGTCAGTCAAACAGATAATTAAATAGAAAAAAAGACTTGCCTGGCATACATTTTCTCCCATCTTTATTGAGATACAATTGACAAATAAAAATTGTATTTATTTAAAGAGGACAACTTATGTTTTGACATATGTGTATACTGTGGAATAATCATTACCACCAAGTAATAATATATCTATCACTTTACATAGTTACCATTCTATTTTATCATATTTTATATTTTTGTGGTGATAACACTTATGATTTGTCCTTTTAGCAAATTTCAAGTATTCAATATGGTTTTGTCAACTGTAGTCACATTACCATTAGATATCCCAAACTTGAATAACTGAAACTCTGCACTCTTTGGCATCTCCCCATTTCTTCCTAGACCCTGAGAATTGCCCCTAGATCCAGAGAAGCACCATTCTTCTTTCTGCTTCTATAAATTACAATTTTAGATTACATATGCAAATGAGATCATGCAGTTTGTTTTTATGTAAATGGACATACAACATGAAAAGCAGCAACTTTGAATACGAGAATGAAAAGTGGCAGGAGAGGAAGAAAAGTGTAGAGTTTCTGTATGTAACTCAGGTTAAATTGATATCCATTTTTGAATCAAATCAATCATTATATTAACTTATAGGAGGCAGTACATACAACAGACACACCCCACCCCTAGGACAGGACTCTATCTAAGATATGGAGGAGAAGAATGCATTGGGATATGTAACCAACAGTGTCTGATATGGTATTATTGCTAAAAGCTTTAAAAAAATGTGTGTGTGTCAGTAGTTATTTACTAATGGCAAGACACAAAGAAAGAGGTAGCATCAATCTTCTCACACACACTGTAATAAAGTCATAAAGGGAAATGCATCCCATTCAGTTTCAGCTGAAGTATCAAGGGTTAATAACTCAGAAGTGCTAAGCACCTTTGTAGCCAGGTGCTCTATCACCTACATAGGAGTTGCTAAGATAGTGTAAAATCAAGTTGACTTACAGGAAATCATGATTCTCCTTAGGAATACAAAGATATTTAAAAGAAAAAGTACAAAAGGAAATGTATTTGGAAGGAGGTGTCATTGCACGGTGCACCACCTCAGTGATCCACAGTGAGGAGAGAAACTTCCCCACTCATCTGCAAACCAGTGAGAAGAGCTCCAAATGGACACCAATGTGTTCCTCAGAGCTTGAATGGAGTAGTGACCATTGTCTGACCTACCTACAAAAGTCTAAAATCTATTTATGCAGTAACTTGAAGCTGACAGAGAATAGTGATAAAGGGTTTCAAGGGAGTTAACCTATTTCCACCAATCACAAAGGGAAACCACATGGGCATCTCACTTTGGGAAATTGGGTTGGGGTGATTATAAAATGTATCCAGTACAGAATTAATTCAGCCCTTATCAAAATGCACCAATGTTTTTTGCAGAAATATAAAAATCCATCCTAAAACTCATATGGAAACTTGAGATCCCAAATAGCCCAAACAATTTCAAATAAGAATAACAAAGTTGGGTGGTTTATACTTCCTGATTTCAAAATGTATGACAAAGCTACAGTAATAAAAACAGAGTGCTACTGGCATTAAGACAGATATATAGACCAACAGAGTAAGATAGAGAGTCCAGAAATCCATCCTCAAATATCTGCTCAAGTGTTCTCAATAAGAGAGCCAAGACCATTCAACAGGGAAAGGACATGCTTTTCAGATAATGGTGTTGGGGAAACTATATGCCAAAAAGTCAAGTTGAACTCTTACCTTACATTGTATACAAAAATCAATTTAAAATAGACCAAAAACTTAAAGTAAGAGCTAAAAGTATAAAACACTTAAGGGGAAAGCTTCAGGAAGCTGGATTTGAGATGATATCCTAGATATACAACCAAAACCACAGGCAACAAAAGTAAAAATAGTTAAGTAAAAATAATGATAATAAAAATTACATCAAAAATTTAAAAAATCCTGTGCATCAAACAACATATCAATACAGTGAAAAGGCAAACAACAGAATGGGAGAGAATATTTGAAAATCATATATCTGATCAGGGATTAAAATTCAGAGTATATAAAGAACTCTTACATGTCAACAGCAAAAAAAAAAAAAAATCAAACAACCTGATTTTAAAAAATATGGGCAAAGGACTTGAACAGACATTCATCCAAAGAGGACATATAAATAACCAAAACTACAAGAAAATATGCTCAAAATCAGTAATCATTAGGGAAGCACAAATGAAAATCACAATGAGGTAATATACCACTAGAATAAGCATTAAGATAGCTAGTTTCACAATACAGAAAGTAAGACGTGTTATGAAGGTGCAGATAGAATACAAACCTGTGCACTGTCGGTATGAATGTAAAATGGCACAGTTGCTATTGAAAATAGTATTGTGTTTCCTCCAACAATTAAACATTGAATTGTTATACAATCTAGCAAATCTACTTGTAAGGATATACCCTCAGAGAATTAAAAGCAGGGTTTTGAAGAAATATTTATAAACCTACATTCATAACAACTCTGTTCACAATAGCTAAACAATGAAAGCACCCAAGTATCCATCTATTGATGAATGGATAAACAAAATGTGGTATACGTGCACAATGGAATATTGTTCTGACTTAAAAAAGGAAGAAAATTCTGACACATGTTACAACATGGATGAACCTAGAGGACACTATGCCAAGTGAAATAAGCTAGCCATAAAAGGACAAATGCAGTATGACCTAACTTTTATGATGTACCTAGACTAGTCAAATTAATAGAGACAGAAAATAGAATGGCAGTTGGAAGGGTTTGGGGGTGGTGGGACTATTTAATGAATATAGAGTTTCGGTTTTACAACATGAGAGGAGTTCTCGAGACTGGATGTACAACAATGTGAAAGTACATGACACAACTGAATTGCACCTCTAAAAATCATTAAGATGGTAAATCTTGTTATGTATATTTTACCACAATTTAAAAAAAGAAAACATATCCTATGGGACTCCAGGCAATGAAATCATAATACAGTGAGTGTCAATACAATCCTCAAAACTGAGGAGGAGTCAGCTCAAAAGAAGTGTCACTGACAGGAACTAAGTAGCAGTCAGATAAGGTGATTTCTGAAAAACTCACAAAATGACTCAGTGAGGAAGCCGTCAATAGTACACATCTGCACTTTTCTTCCTGCAGCTTTCTTTCCCCAAGTGGGATCAGAAAGAGTAGTTATTAAATAGAGGATCTGATGAAGCTAAGGAAAAAAGAAGAAGCAAGCAGAACATCCCATCCCCTGAATGCCTCCAGGTCTGAAATAGTTCAGGTCAGAGGAGGGAAGAGGTTTTAAATTAGAGGGTCAGTTTGCATAGAACCACCGCTTGCAGTTTTGATATTATGTTAGACATAAAATTTCTCAACTGATACTGTCCTTGTTACTAAAAGGGAACACAAAAATGATGATATTGACTCCAAGCTATCCAGATGTGTGAAATGTTTCAAAGTGAGTGTAATGCGACAAAGAACCAAGTTGATTTCTGTGTGCACATACAGAGAGCTACAGTCCTTTCAAAACATCTGATGATTCACTTCCATTCCCTGTCCTCTGACACCTGTCTCCACATTCTTCCCTTCTAATGTGGCTGAGGGTTGTGGGTTAATTGTCCTTCCTTGACCGTAAATGCTGTGACATCAGTCCCTGTTATGTGGGCGGGAGGGGAGGCAGAACCGTCAGAAATATCCCAATCATACAAATTACTTTTTAAGAAATACAATATCTTCTGGAATCTCATGGTTGTGTTGAAGTTTTCTCCTATTTATTTCGTTAACCGTTTCATAAGAAAATGTTTCCTTTGACCTCTCAGAATGTATTGCTTCTTTTAAACCTTCAGAACACTACATATACCTAGCCTTTTCCCCTGCATTTTGTTCAGGGTTCCAGTATTGGATTTCAAGATGAGTTATTGCAGAAAGAGTTTTGAATGTTTTAGACCCAAAGTAGAAAATGAAAAAAAAATTATATTATTGATAGCTAGATTTTGTGAAATGTGGAATCCAGTTGCCTTGAAGTGCAGTTCACCAAGAATACAGAAGATAGCCATTGCAGCCTGCAGCAGCTAGTGTGCAATGATCTGAGGGGCTGGGGCTGAGTTGGATGCCTGACAACATTCTCTTCATCCATCTCACCTCCAGTGTCTGCTGCACTGAGCACCTGGGGGTTGTTGCCCACGGGCTCTCCAGCGGCATTTAGAAATTAGCAAAGGTAGACATGGTCACCACCCAACCAAACATTCTGCTGTGTAAGTATATAGGCCTTGTTTTCTTTACTATTTCATTCCACTTGTTGTAACAGCCTGGATTTAGAAGTTTGTGCTGCGCAGTTTCTTTTACTAGCTAACTGACTGCAGAAATCTTAGTAGCTATGTTCCTGGTTCATTGAGGACGCTTTCTGTGACTTGTGAAGGCTGGAGCCCGACACGAAAATAAATAAATAAATAAATAAATAAACAAACAAACAAACCACAATGAATTTTCTGATGCCCTTCAGTCACTTGAAAAACATTAATTGGACCTTAACATTTGATAATTTCTATGAACGGCATGGGGTTGGGTAATGAATAGGCTGACTGATGTGTGTATGGAAAGTACACTTTTGAGTGAGTGGTCAGAATAAACCTTTCTTCTCACTAAAAGAATTTTTTCTACCTATACAAAGTTGTCTTCATTTTTCTAGCCAGTTATTCATGTATACACAGGGTGGAGAGATTGAGCAAATTAAAATACAGAATTTCTGGTTGAAGTTGATTTTCAGATCAACCAAATACATGGCAAATATAATAAATATAAATGTTGCCTGAGAAATACACCAAAAATGAACCATTTTTATCTGAAATTTCAATTTAACTGGATGTTTTTCATTTTACCTGACAACCCTGCTTAGGTCACAAGAAATTTTCGTATCTTTTAAATTGTTAGATGTTCCATGGCTTGATGTGGGGTTTTTCTCAACTTCATGCTTACCCCTCTCTGTGAACCCCTGGTTAGCGATATAGCCCAGAGGCTGGGAGCAGAAAACAAAGAGCCAGCAAAGGAAACCTAGATTGTTGCCCCTGTGAGGGCGGAAAGGACCTGGAAAAGGGGGAAGTAACGAAGGACCGCATGAGATGCTTGGAAGCAGGTCCTGAGGAATCCAGTGAGAGCAGTTTATTTGGAAGGAGAAAACCACCGAAGGGACAAGGATGGGGACAGGGTTCAATGTCAAACAAGTAACCACTGAGAGTAGATGGAGTTGAATTTAGCAGAGGTCTTCTAGAAACAGGTGTAAATACTGTCACGGTGTTTTTCTGTCTGTCCCCCAGGAGTATAAACTTTCTATTTCACCTCCAGCTGACATGTCTTTACACGTGGTCTGAGAGAAAGTCTGCTGCTTCACTCCCAGCGGTTTTAGGCTTTCGTTCCACAGGGAAGAAATTTCCCGGTCAGGCTTTGTGTCTTTTGTACAATCACTGCTCTTCACTTCCCCCAGACCTGCAACATAAGAGAAATTTCTAAAGTCTCCTAACTTGCTCACAAACTTTCACATCCAGCGAGGTCTGTAAAGTCCTTTCAAGTAAGTGAGATTCACTCTTGGATCTGCAGCTCCAAGTTCTAAGCCATCATGGAAACCCACACTCTGCCTTTAGCAACTTGTTAAAAGCTTTAGCTGAATTTTTTATAATAGTTTATATGACTTGTTATTTATTACCCCAGATAAACAAATTTTCATGCCTTGTCTCTCCTTGAAGGTACCTTTCTTTCCTTAGTTTTCAGTTTAGTTGACTGCCCTGTGACCTCAGATTTCTGAGTTTAAGAGAAGTTTCAAATTACTCAGCTTTATTTAGATGTTGTGAAAACGAGAATGACGCCCTTTCCAGTTTTCTACATGCTGAGAGTGCCCAAGTCTTCCCCTCCAGTGACCATGTGCTCCAGAGATCCAGACATGCTGCCCTTACACAGTGAAGCAGTGGCTCAGCTGGAGAGGAATAAATGTCCGCCACATTTTGGAACCGAGACTCAAATGAGAGGAAAGACCTAACTCATCAAAACTGATTTGCATCAAGGTTAGCTCCTGTAAGTTTCCAAAGTAACTGGCTCCAGTTGAGTGCTTAAGATAGTCAATGAGGATGGTGTGCTTCATTGAGGTCTCAGCTGATAGGACCTGACTCATACTACAGTTGTAGATATAAGAAGTGAAGCTGGTAGTTTCTGTGGTAAAAATGCTGGGCAGCTGAGCAGAGGCGATGCAAGGTTTTCCCCTGTTAAAATGCGTCACCAAAATGCTTTGAATGTGACCCTTAGTCCTGCCAGCAGAGAAGCTGCCGAGTACCCAGCTGTGCATCTAGAACACCCATGTACGACATCAGAATTCCTCCCTGGCATCTGACATCCAGACCTGCCAGATTGCTGGTCATTGCCCCAGAGTGTGATAGGTGTGACAACAGCTGAACAGCTGCCATTGCTTCTCCATCTGTGATGCTGTCCCCTACTAACTGTCCTAGAAACACTGATATGAGTGTATTGTTTGACCATTAGCTCTCGTATGCTAAGTAGGTTTAATAAAATGAGCGATAGGGAGATCTCCAGTTTTATCCATTGACCTGTGGCATGTAGGAAACCTCCTATAAAGATATTATTATAAAAGTTGGAAAAAGTTCTAAAACAACCAGAAGACAGAGCTTGAAGGACTCCAACTGGTCGTGACTCACTGTTTATATTTTACCTGCAAGAAAAATACAATAACTTCTTCGTAGAAAGATATCATCTGTAATCTCTATTGTTTTTGTATAAAATGCCTGTCATTTAAAAAAAATTATGAGGAAGCCTTAAGAAAAAAGAAAGAGTCAAAAAGGTAAAACGCCAATTGACAAGCCAGATGTTTCAGACTCTGATAATATCAGATAGGAGACTTAAAATAAAAATGATTTGTGTGTTCAAGTACAAAGGGAAACGTATAAAAAATTTCAACAACATGGAAATAATTCAAGTCAAATAGAAGTTCTTGAACTGAGATAAATCATAATTGAAATTAAAAATAGTTTCATTAAGGATTAAGACAGCAAGATGGAATCCAAGAGGTAAATATGTTTAAGAAGGCAGGAGTAGCCATTGGCATCAAATGTTCTATTATAGAACAGCTAAGCAAATATTGTTGCTTCTGTGTTGCTACTGTTGTATCTGTGATACTGTCCCCAAGTAAATGTCCCAGAAAAACTACTTGCAAGAAATATTTAATGGATATAGTGAAAATATAGCCTTTGTTGAATTTGGTTAGACTCACTTTGTTTGATGAAAGAAGATTGTACTGGACTGATGATGAGATCCTACCTTGCTAGAGGGAGATTAAGTGCGTGTGCGTGTGCGTGTGTGTGTGCATGTGTGTGTGTGATATGTGAAAAACAAGAGAGAAAGGAGGCTTAAAAAATAACTGGGACACTGATCCAGACACGGATTTGTCTTCCTTACAATAGATCTGAAAGCACCATTAGTCTTGGATTTACACGGCAATTCATTAATTTCCATGGCATTCCTTACAACATGCCTTCTGACAAAGAAATTTGCTTCAAGGCAAAGGAAGTGGGACAATGAATAACAATTCACTGGACATGCCCCACCACCCAAAAGCAGCTAGCTTACTAGAGCAGAGGAATGACTTAAATGTTTTTTAAGACTCAAATGTGGTATAATCTGGGAGACAATATATTGTATATAATTTTGTTTGATTTGCCGTGGGCATTTTTACTTCATTACATTTTGTCATATAAACAAATTTAGTTTTTATATTGTCAGTCATGTCAGTCTTTTGAACAGCTTTTCTGGTCATTTCTAAAGGTCTTTCCAACCCCAAGATAACAAATAAATCTATTGAATTGAATTTTCATCTAAAGTGTTAATGTTTTCATTATTTATGTAAAGATATATGACACACCAAGGAGGACTAGAAGGGCTATTTCCACCATGAGAGACATTTTTTTTTAAATGTGAGGCCTTGTTGCCTGTGGATCTTTATTTCAACTAGGCAGGCAGCATGGTTCGGTCAGGTTTCTCAACCCTGTCACTTTGTGTCTGTGTAATATGGGACAAGACAAAAGCTCTTTACTGCTCACTTCCCCATCTGTACAGCAAGAGTGATAATTACAGTACTTCACAGAGCCATAAAGAGGAAACCAGCATTAGTAAAGTGCTTAGGAAGAGATAACCATTATGTTTTGCACATTTTTTCTTTTAAATGTTGCTGGCAAGATGTTCACTAGTATATCTTCAGGTGAATTTAGGTAGCATTTTTCCAAGTACCAGGGGTTAAAATCTATTAGCATTTTAATTTAGTCGACATTGAATATTTAGATACATTTAGGAGAAGTGACTTTTTCTTATATTGATGCTTGTAAATCCAGAAGCATGTTTTCCTTTTTTTTTTTTGGTCAAAAGTTTTAAAGTTTTCTTCATTTTGGCTGTGCATATTCTTAATTATTTTGAATCTGCATTCTTTTATTCTTTAGTACCGCTTATAAAAGAGACCTATTTTTTATTTTATTTTTACTGTCTATTCTAATATATAATAAAACAGTTAATTTTTTATTAAATACTTTGAAAAATTTTTACACATTCTGTTTAGTAAAAATAATAATGCCTATCTATTTTATGGTATTTATGTATAGCAACACTAATATGAATTTTAAGGTTAGATTTACTAGTGAAAATTAGAAAGAACTTACCATACTCAAAAACAATCATCCCACAACTCCCACCGCCACTTCGCATACTTGGTCAAGAAACGAAGGAACCTCTGCCTCATGAGGAGGCTGCACCACACCTACCAGACACCTGGCTGCGTAAACCTAGGGACTCATTTCCCTCCTCCTTTTGGTAGCTTTCCTGAGAGCTGGCTCAAAATGATTGAGCCAGTTTGCAGAATGACAGCAAGGCTGATCTCAGCCTTCCTGGCCTACAAAGCTATTTCTAGGGCCTTCGGTGTACCCATCCTGGCCATTAGTATGTGTACTCCCTAGCGTGGTTCCTGGGCCCCAGGGTCCCTTAGTCTATCTCTTGATGCTAAGAAACCAGGTATTCCCTGTTTCCTCTTAGGCTAACCTATGCCTTTGTAACACAGTGGTAAGGTGGACTTTACACTCATCCTTTCTCTAGGAGTGTTCTTCGTGTATGTGCAGTTTCCTGGCTATGGCAAACCCCCTCTGTCAGGACCTTTGCCATCAGATGTGCAGAGCATTGTGCCAGGCTATTTCTGTAAAGTAGTGAGTGTTTGAATTTGTGTCCTTTTTATTATTCCTCTGCTTGAAAGTTTGTCTCCAATAAATTCTGTTATATCTGCATCGTGTTGCACTAGTCATTCATACCATTTGCACAACACTGGTTAGTATCCAGACACGATTTTGAAAACTACTTTGTAGTTGGTATATATAGAGAAACAAGAAAAAAGGAAGAGATAATGGGAGGGATTTCTCTCTTGCACCAGCTGTCTGTTCTTGTGGGAAACCACAGTAGGGTGGCAGTTCATTTGAACACCTATCAGTGGTTGGTACACTGGGTTTAGAAAACAGAAGTGTAAGCTTGTAAGTTTAAGTTTCAGTTTATAAACAGAATTCAAAATCACAGCTGCTGTTTAACAAGTACGTGTTAGTTTACCTTCATTTTTTTTAAAACTTTGTCAAGCTTTCTTTTCATAGCTGTCAATGTCTGAAGAAGTTACTTACGCAGATCTAAAATTCCAGGACCCCAGCAAGATAGAATACATTCGGAAGTTTGACCAACTTGATGTAAAAGGTAAGATTTTGAACTATAGATGTTTCATAAGTTGGCAGAAGTGAAGTGTAGAAGGTGATAGAGGGGTGAGGGTAGTAGCCCTGTATCTTAGATAGTAATGAATTGACAATGACCTTTCCACTTGAAATTTTAATTAAGCTTCTCATTTTTATCAAAGGCACCAAAAGTGTTCATATAAGGTTATTATAAAGGGCTTTTTAAAGTCACTGATCAGCATCTTGTTCAAACATTCAATCTTTTACAAACTTTCTATTTTTAATATCACACTGAAGATAATAAATAGGGTAGTATTTTTATATGACTAGATTGTGAAATGTTTGTTTTTCCCCATGAAAGGAAGTCAAGAAAAGTCATAGTTTTGTATATTCTTTTGTATAAGAAAATGCTGGTTGTGTGTGTGTGTCTACCAGAGAGACAGAGACAGACAGAGATACCTGATTTTATTTGATATTCTACCAAGTCAAGCATTTATTGTCCGAATACTTCTCCTATTCTTCTGGAGATCTTTTGCCAAGTTACTAAAATATAGAAGAGCTTAAGTTAAATAAAGGACACATTAAAGGATTAAGGAAGAAAAAAGACAAAGAAATATTTGAAGATAAAGCATTCAAAACTACACTATACCTGGAAATTTTGTATTCTTCCATTCTAATTTAAATCATGATATAAATAGAATACTTCTGTTGACTGCCAGTTTGTACTTCATTAAAATATATGTTTATTTCCATTCTACTTATAATCCTGTACTCCTCTTACTATACACAGTTGCTACCCCCTGGTTCCTGGCCTTTTGGGTGAAATCTGCCCAAACATTTCCATATTCGAACTCAATATATTTAGGTTAGAAATAACATAAACAGTAGTTATGGAGAACTCAGGAAGTTTATAGAAATAGTGAAATTATGAGAGGGGAGTAATAGAAGAATTCTCATATATTATTAAGTTCTAACTTCCCCACAAAATGTAACATTCTTTTAAATGTTAACATTACTCTGAATACAATTTTTGTTGTTAGATCTTGCATCTGTTTACCATCAGCATTTTAAAACTTGAGGAAGAAAAACAGCTCAACTTTGTGAGATATTCCTTTAATACAGATTTCTTTTAAAGAAGGAGCAACTGAAAATTTTGCGATATTTTCTATCTTAATTATCTTGTTTGTATTTCTCCATTTTATGGTATAAGAAGATGAATATAACATTAATTTAATATACAAATAATTATCTTTTTTACCCCCTAATACATTCATTCTCATCTTTTGTTCTAATAATCTGTCTTATCCTAAGTTTCCACTTCAGAATATCTTTGACTCTCTAGAAAACTTGAAATCATGTCATATTCACTCCTGAATTTTGTCTACTTTTCTCTTTATCCAGCTTAAAGTCTATATTATGAACTATGAACTGTGAACTTTATACTATGTATAAAGTATACTATGTATACTATGAACTTTACATTATGTAATATCTAATCTTACTATCTTGTATACATCCCTTCGATGTACTGTGTTTTGTTTCTTGAATGATGTTAACTGTGCTTTGAAATCAGAGACTGTGAAACAAACTTTCTGAAGTTTGCTTTGGTTATTTGTGGCTTTTTATGGTTTTATACAAATTTTAGCAGTTTGGTCTATCTCTGAGAAAAATACAATTAGAATTTTAATGAAAATTGCACTGACTCTGTATATTGCTTGAGTAGCATGGATATTTTAGCAATATTAATTACTCCAATCCATGAGCACAAAATAACTTTCCATTTATTTGTGTGCTCATCAGTTCTTTCCTTAATGCCTTGTAGTCTTCAACATATAGGTTTTCACCTCCTTGGTTAAATTTATTTTTAGGTATTTTATTCTTTTCTGGTGCCATTGTAAATGGGAATTTTATCTTAATATCTCTTTCAGATAGTTCATTATTAGTGTACAGAAATGCAACAGATTTTTGTGTATTGAATTTGTATCCTGAAACTTTACTGAATTTGTTTATTAGTTCTAACAGTTTTTTTTAATGTTTAGGGTTTTCTATATATAATATCATATCATTTGCAAATAGTGACAGATGTACTTTTTCCTTCCCAATTTGGATGGCTAGAACTTCCAATACTATGTTGAATAAAAGTGGCAAGAATGAGCATTCTTGCCTTGTTCCTGATTTCAGAGGAAAAGTTTTTGGTTTTTTACCAGTGAGTATGATGTTAGCTATGGGCTTGTCATATGTGGTCATTATTATGCTGAGATGTATTCTCTCTATATCCACTTTGTTGAGTTCTATTAAAAATTGAGGTTGAATTTTATAATATACTTTTTCTGCATCTGTTGAGATGCTCATATGATTTTTATCTTTTTTTTGTTTGTGTGGTGTATCACACTGACTGATATGATCCCAGGAAGAAAGTTCATTTGATAAGGGTACACGATGTTTTAAATTATCGTTTAATTCAGTTTGCTAATATTTTGTTCAGGGCTTTTCCATCTATATTCATAAGGAATATTGGTCTGTAATTTTCTTTTCCTGCAGTATCCTTGGCTGCTTTGGTATCAGGGTAATGCTGGCCTCTAAGTGAGTTTGAAAGTGTTCCCTCTTGTTCTATTTTTCGGAAGACTTTGAGAAGGATTTGGGTTAATTTTTCTTTGAATATTTGGTAAAATTTTCCAGTAAATTTTTTTAATCCTGGACTTTTGTTTGTTGAGAGATTTTTGATTATTGACTCAATCTCCTTACAAGTAATAAGTTCATTCAAACTTTCTACTTAATTATGATTGTCTTGGTGGACTGTACACTTTTAAAAATTTATTCATTTTTTTAGGCTGTCTAATTTGTTTGCATGTAATTAATTGTTCACAGTAGTCTCTTATGATCTTGTATTTCTGTGGTATCAATTGTAACATCTCCTCTCATTTTTTTATTTTACTTAAGTACAATAATTATTTATCATATGAAGTTCATAAATCATGTTTTTTTTAAATAAGGAAATTGCTTAGGACTTTACTGTTAAGTAAAAAGAAATAATTCAACAAAAGCTTGCTGTTAAAAAAAATACAAAATTTTAAGGAAAGGAAGAAATGATATAGCTTTTATAAGGATATCCAGAAACATTATATCATTTATGTTCCACAGACATGCTTTTCAGGGTAAAACATGAATAACTGAAATTATTTTCTTTGACATCCTACAATTGTCCACTCAAACAAGGAAATACACAAATTGACTTCTGTTAACTGCCAGCTTCTCAGTTCCTCCAATTTTTACAGAAAAGATATATTGTATCCAGACAGATTGGTTTACTCAGTTCTCTTTCTATAAACTCTTTTTTGGCCTATGTTTCTTGAATCAGCCTACCAATTAAAAAAATTTCCTTGAAAACTAGTTTGGATGCAAAATAGTTAGCAAAATGTTTTTTACTATTTCTTGACATATTTTTGAAAAACATTTAAAAATGTACTTGAGTTTCATTCCTTTACCAGGGATATATTAGGAAAGAAAATAGAATGCAAACTGAATGAATGAAAGAATCAATCAATCAAATTAAGATATATACCATTTCCACCTCTCTTTGCCAATTTTGTTTTCCACAGCACCTACCGCTCCTTCCCATAAGTGGCGTCGGAGAGACTTGACTCTTATTCTTCTGTGCCTTCTGCTGATGATTGGATTGTTAGCCTTAGGAAGCATATGTATGTATTACCCATGTTTTGATAAAGGAAAGACCTAGAATTATATGAGTTTTATGAGGAAGTTTACTCTTTGAATGGAAGCTTTAGAATGATTATAAGTAATATATAAACAAAAAGAGGACTTATAACTGTTTGCATTATGGTGGTTAGTCTCTTTCCCTCACTCCTGTGAAATGAATGCTTCTCGAGACATTTAATATCCTTTTTAAAAAAAATTTTTATTGTTCGATTATAGTTGTCCCCATTTTCCCCTCATTGTTCTCCCCTGCCCTGCCCAACTGAAACTTCCACATTCAATACTCTCTCCAGTTGTCCTATCCATGTGTCCTTTATACATGTTCCTTGACTTGACCTTTGCCCTTCATTCCCCCATTATCCTCCTCCCCTATCCCCTCTGGTCACTGTCAGATTGTTCTTTATTTCCATGTCCCTGGTTCTGTTTTGTTTGCTTGTTTGTTTTGTTCATTAGGTTCCATTTCTAGGTGAGATCGTGTGGTATTTGTCTTTTACCTCCTGGCTTATTTCACTTAGCATAATACTCTCAAGTTCCACCCATGCTCTTATGAAAGGTGAGAGTTTCTTCTTTCTTTCTGCTGCATAATATTCCATTGTGTAAATGTACCACAGTTTTTTTTTTATTTAATTATAGTTGTCCCCATTTCCCCCCCATTACTCTCCCCCTGCCCTACCCACCCCCATCTCCATTCAATCCGCCACCCATTGTCTTTGTCCAAAGGTCCTTTATGCATGTTCCTTGACGACCCATCCCTTTCTTTCCCCCGATATCCCCCTTCCTCCTCCACTCTGGTTACTGTCAGTTTGTTCTTTATTCAATTTCTCTGGTTATAGTTTGCTCATTTGTTTGTTTTGTTGATTAGGTTCCACTTATGGGTGAGATTATATTGCATTTGTCTTTCACCACCTGGCTTATTTCACGTAGCATAATGTTCTCCAGATCTATCCAAGCTGTTGCAAAGGGTAGGAGCTCCTTCTTTCTTTCTGCTGCTTAGTATTCCATTGTGTAAATGTACCACAGTTTTTTAATCCATTCATCTACTAATGGGTACTTAGGCTGTTTCTAACACTTCTCTATCGTGTATTGTGCTGCTATGAACATAGGGGTGCATAAGTTCTTTTGAATTGGTCTTTCTGGATTCTTAAGGTATATTCCTGGCAGTAGGATCACTGGATCAAAAGGCAGTTCCATTTTTAGTTTTTTGAGGAAATTCCAAACTGTTTTCCACAGTGGGTGTACCAGTCTTCACTCTCACCAACAATGCACTAGTGTTCCCTTTTCTCCACATCCTCGCCAGCACTTGTTTGTTAATTTATTAATGATGGCCATTCTGGCTGGTGTGAAGTGGTATCTCATTGTGGTTTTAACTTGCATCTCTCTGATGGTTAGTGATGCTGAGCATCCTTTCATATGTCTCTCAGTCCTTCATATGTCCTCCTTGGAGAAGTGTCTGTTCAGGTCCTTTGCCCATTTTTTAATTGGGTGGTTTGTCTTCCTGGTGTGGAGTCATGTGAGTTCTTTATATATTTGGGAGATCAAATCCTTGTCTGAGGTATCATTGGCAAATATATTCCCATACGGTTGGTTCGCTTTTCATTTTGTTGATGTTTTCTTTAGCCATGCAAAAGCTTTTTAGTTTGATGTACTCCCATTTGTTTATTCTTCCTATTATATCACTATCATTATATCACATTATATATTTTCACTAATATTAGGGGACATATTAGTGAAAATATTGCTGCATGGGATATCTGAAATATTCTTGCCTATGTTTTCCTCTAGGACTTTTATGGTGTCATGACTTATATTTAACTCTTTTATCCATTTTGCATTTATTTTTTGGTGTGGTGTAAGTTGTTTGTCTAGTTTCATTTTTTTACCTGTAGCTGTCCAGATCTCCCAACACCATTTGTTGAAGAGGCTATCTTTACTCCATTTTATGCTCCTGACCCTTTGTTGAATATTAATCAACCATAGAGATATGGGTTAATTTCTGGGCTCTCCATTCTTTTCCATTAATCTATGTGTCTTTTCTTATGCCAGTACCAGACTATTTTGATTACGGTGGCCTTATAATCAAAATAGTTTGATATCAGGTATTGTGATCCCTCCTGCTTTGTTCTTCTTTCTCAAAATTGCTGAGGTTATCCTGTGTCGTTTATGGTTCCATATAAATTTTTGAAATATTTATTCTGTATCTGTGAAATATGTCATTGGTATTTTAATAAGGATTGCATTGAATTTATAAATTGCTTTAGGTAGTGTGGACATTTTAATGATGTTAATTCTTCCAACCCATGAATATGGTGTATGCTTTCATTTATTTATGTATTCCTTAATTTCTTTCTTCAGTGTTGTGTGGTTTTCTGAGTAGAGGTTTTTCACCTCTTTGGTTAGATTTATTCCTAGGTACTTCAATTTTCTTCTTGCTGTAGTAAATGGGATTTTTATTCTAGTTTCCGTTTCTGATATCTCATTGTCGGTGTACAAAAGTGTCTTCAATTTTTGAATATTGACTTTGTATCTTGCCATTTTGCCAAAATCACTTATTAGGTTGAGTAGTTTTTTGGTAAAGTCTATAGGTAGAGTTTTTTGGTACACTATCATATCATTTGTAAACAGTGACAGTTTTACTTCCCCCTTTCCAATTTGGATGCCTTTTATTTCTTTATCTTGTCTGATCACTGTAGCTAGAACTCCCCATACTATGCTGAATAGAAGTGGTGAAAGAGAACACCCTTGTCTTGTTCTCGATCTTAGTGCGAACGCTTTTAAGTTTTTGCCTCTTGACTGTGGTGTTGGCTATAGGTTTCTTGTATATGGTCTTTACTATGTTGAGGTATTCTCCCTCTATTCTTACTTTGCTGAGTTTTTTAAATCATAAGTGGGTGCTGTACTTTATCAAATGCTTTTTCTGCATCTATTGATATGATCATGTGATTTTTGTCTTTCCTTTTGTTTGCATGATGCATTACATTTATTGATTTGTGAATATTGTACCATCCTTGTATCCCTTGGATGAATCCCGCTTGATCATGGTACATGATCTTTTAAAAGTATTGCTGGATCTGGTTTATCTATATTTTGTTAAGGATTTTAGCATTTATGTTCATCAACGATATTGGCCTATAGTTTTTTTTCTTTGTTGTGTCTCTGTCTGGTTTTGGGATTAGGATGATGCTAGCCTCATAAAAAGATTTTGGGAGATTTCCCTCTTCTTTAATTTTTTGGAATAATTTGGAATTAGGGGGTTAGCTCTTCCTTAAATGTTTTGTAAAATTCTATTGTGAAGCCATCTGCTCCAGGGTTTTTGTGTTCCAGGAGTTTTTTGATTACTGCTTCAATTTTACCAGCTGTTATTGGTCTGTTCAGGCTTCCTGTTTGTCCTTGATTCAGTTTTGGAAGATTATATGTTCTAGAAATTTTCTGTTTCATCTCCGTTTTCAAATTTCTTCTTATAGTCTTCATAGTAATTTCTTATAATCCTTTGTATTTCTGAGGTATTGGTTGTAATTTCTCTCTTTCTTTTCTGATTTTATTTATTTGGGTCCTCTCCCTTTTTTTATTGATGAGTCTGGTTAAAGGCTTGTCAATTTTGTTTATCTTTTCAAAGAACCAGCTCCTGGATTTATTGATCCTTTCAGTTGTTCTTTTAGCCTCTATGTCATTTAATTCTGCTCTAATCATGGTTATTTCCTTCCTTTTGCTTGCTTTGGGCTTTGTTTATGGTTGTCCCTCCAGTTCTTATAGACATATGGCTAGGTTGTTTATCTGAAGTTTTTCTATCCTTTTTAGGTAGGCCTGTATTGCTATGAACTTCCTTCTCAGGACTGCTTTTGCTGTGTTCCATAGGTTTTGGGTTGTTTTGTGTTCATTTTCATTGGTTTCCAGTACATTTTTGTTTCTTCCTTGATCTCATTGTTAACCCATTCATTGTTTAATAACATGTTACTCAGTCTCCATGAATTTAACTGTTTTTGAGTTTTTTCCTCTAGGTTGGTTTCTAGTTTCAAGGCATTATGATCTGAGAAGATGCTAGATATGATTTCAATTTTCTTAAATTTGTTGAGTCTTGTTTTGTGACATACCATGTGGTCTATCTTTGAAAGTATTCCATGTGCATTTGGAAAGAATGTGTACTTTGCTTCTTTAGGGTGAGATTTTGTTTGAAACATCAATACACTGTTGGCAGTGGGGATGTTAAAATCCCCTAGTTCGTATGTTGCTGTCTATATCTTTCTTGAAGTCCTGCAAGATTTTCCTTATATATTTTGGTACTCCTATGTCGGGTACACATACGTTTACAATGTTTATGTCTTCTTGATGGATTCTACTATTGGGTATTATGAAGTGTCCTTCTCTTTCTCTTGGTTGCCTTTGTTTTGAAGTCTATTTTGTCTGATATTAATATTGCAACCCTAGCTTTTTTTTCCTCTCCATTTTCTTGGTATATTTTCTTCCAACCCTTCACTTTCCATCTGTGTAGATCTTTTGTTCTCAGGTAGGTCTCTTGTAGGCAGCATATACAGGTTATGTTTTCTTATCCATTCAGCTACCTTATGTCTTTTGACCAGAACATTTAATCCATTTACATTTAAGGTTATTATTGATAGATGCTTATTCATTGCCATGTTTTCCCTTTGTAGCTGTGTTCCTAACTCTCACACTCTTTTTCTTCATCTTTGTAAAGCAGTCCGTTCAGCATGTCCTGCAATGCTGGTTTGGTGGAGGTGTATTTTTTTAGCCCTCTCTTGCCTGGGCAACTCCTTATTTCACCCACCATTTTAAGTGAGAGCCTTGCTGGGTAAGTAGTCTTGGTTGCAGGCCTTTGCTTTTCATTATTTGGAATATTTCTTGCCATTCCCTCTGGCTTGTAATGTTTCTGTTGGGTAATTAGCTGCTAGCTTTATCAGGGCTCCTTTGTACGTTACTCCCTGTTTCTCCTTTGCTACCTTTAGAATCTTTCTTTGCATTTGAATTTTGCCAGTTTAATTATGATGTGTCTTAGAGTGGGTGTCTTGGGGTTCATCTTGATTAGGACCTCTGTGCTACCTGGGTTTGCATGACTTTTTCTCTCATCAAATTAGGGAAGTTTTTTGTCATTACGTTTTGAAACTAGGGGCCTAACACTTGCTCCTCTTTCTCTCCTGGTATCCCTATTATATGGATACTTTTACATTTCCTGTTGTCTTTCAGCTCCCTTAACCATTCTTCATTCTTTTTTAGTGTTTTCTTGTTTTGTTGCCCTTTCTGGGAGCTTTCTTCTACCTCCTCCTCCAGCCTGCTGATTTGACCTTTGTTTCATTTAGCCTGCTTTTAATTCCTTCTACAGTGTTCTTCAATTCAGAAATTGTATTCTTCATTTCCTCCTGGCTCTTATTGATAGTTTCTATGTCCTTTTTCACGCTGATGTAGTTCACACTAAGTTCCTTGTAGCTTCCCTGTAGTTCTTTGTAATTCTCACTGTAATAATTGAGCTTCCTCATAACCATTGTTTTGAACACAGTATCTGATAATTTTCTTGCTTCTGTTTCATTTAGCATTCTTTCTGAGGATTTCTCCTTTCTTTTCAATTAGGGGTTGTTTCTGTGTCTCCTCATTTTAGGGGAGACTCTTCTTATTTGTTCTCAATTCTCAGATTGATCTGCTTTGACTCCATGTCTTTGTGGCGTGAACTGCTATGGTAGGAAACCTGTGGGATTTGGTGCTGCAGTATCCTTGACCTCCTGAATTTGATGCTCTTGGGATGCTCTTTATGTCATTTATGTTGGCTCTCTGGATTTAATTGGGTTTTGATTGTTGTTGGGGTATTCTTTGTTGGTTCTTTCTCTCCAGCCGGCTGACTGAGTGTCAGTCCACCCACCATATCTTGTATGCTGTTGTGCAGGTGCTTCCAGAACAAAACCACAAAGCCCAGGAAACAAACCCATACCCACGAAAATAACTCTCACCCATAATCCCACTATCAACAGCAAATGAACCGGTATTAATAGGGTGTAAATAGATTAATACTATTATAAGAAAGGAGAAGCAAATATGAGATGACTAACTGAAAGAAAAAAGATTTTGAGAGGATAGAAGGAGGTGCACTAATAAGCATAGGGAATTGGAACAATGCAAAGAGAGAAAGTAAAATTTACATCATAAGTAAAAAAGGGAAAGAAGGAGGTAGAATGGAGTAAGAGAAGGGAAGCATATAGTACTAGTCTTAAATGTAAAATAAAAGAAAATAAAGCGAGAGAGAGAAAGAAAAAGGAAAAAAGAAAATAAATAATAAAAAAATAGGGGGCAAATTGGAGAAAAAGATCCACCACAGTACTATCAACAACAAATGAGCTAAGACTGATATAGGTGGGATGGGATAAGAGGGAGAATAAAGAAAAAAAAAAGCTTAAAATATGTCTAGGGGAAAAGGAAATGATTTTGAGATTATAGAAGGAGAGGGAATACTAAGAGTGAGGAATGAAAACCAGGCTAAGGCAGCAGAAAATTAAAATTTGAGATGAAAAAAAGAATGGGCAGGATGAAGGAAGAATAGAGTAGGATGGGGAATGGTAAAATTTGAGATTTGAAATACAAGTATAATGAAGATTTAGATATAAAATTGAAAAAATACAAGAACAACTACCCTATCCACAAACAATGAGCGAAGATTGCTAAAGGTGGAGAGAGAACGTGGGTATTTTAAGATTAGGAAAAAGACTGTGAGGCGACCATTGACAAGAGAATTTGCTTTAAGAGACTGGACGGGGGAGAAATAGTAGCAGTGCAGAATGGAAACAAGCTTTAGCAAGAGAAAACAAAATTTAAAATAAAAATAAGAAGAAGAAAGAAGGAAGCAAAATGTGGTAAGAGAACGGAGGAGCAAAATATAAGAATTGAAATAAACTGTAATATAAAACCTAGTGATTTAATAGGCACAAACTTGAAGGACAAGAAATAAATGTTAAAAAACTATTCAGGAAAGAAAACATTGCACATCATGGAGATCATGGTAGATTTTGTCTCGGTAGCATATAGTATTTACTATTGTTTTTTCTTTCTGGATCCGCCTCTGGTGATGTCAGATGGTGTCCCAGTCTGACCTTATGCAGCCTGTTCAAGACTACCAGAGATCTATCATCTGTGGCTGACTCTTTCAGTTGTTAATCTTGCCATTCTGCACGCAGCAGTCAGGTTTAAGAACTGCTGGGCAGGGCAGAATATCTCCTAGGGGTGGGGCTATTGCTTCCAGTTAGGATGATGCCACTCAGAGGGGACTCATCTGCCTGAGCAGGATTGCTCTCGTAGTCTGGTGGATGACTCAGTACTGGGGTCCTGGCAGCTGCTCTCTCAGTTCTCTCCCCAAAGCTATCATACCCAGTCTCTCCTCAAGCATATCCAGTGCACTCTGTCTCCTCTCCCTTGCCTGATTCCAGGGTAAGTGATTACATATGAAAAATGTATGCACTGGCCCTTTAAATGTCTCTATGTCTCCAGCTGTCCATCTCTGGTAGAGAGAAACTCTGCCACTTTTTGCAACTGAATGTTATCTGTGTACTTTTTGGCCTCTGGTGGTATAGGTTGGGGAGCCCATCTTGGGGTTTAGACCCCACACTTTTCAGGGGAACCCCCCCACCAGCCACTGAGATATCCCTCCAGCACTTCAGCTGCTGCCTGTTGGAGCCCAGCTAGCCCTCTTGTGTGTCCTCCACAATCCCTACCAGTCATGATGTGATGAAGCTGTTTCTTCTATCTGTAGTTATAAGACTTCTCTCCCGCTATTGCTCAGTTGTTTATTATGGATGATTTCTCCACAATTTAGTTGTAATTCCAGATTGGTTCTGTGAGGAAGTTAGTGTAACTTTCACTCACTCCACCCTCTTGGATCCTCCTAATATTCTTAATACTATTTTAGCAAAAAAGGAGGTGATGGTTCTACTAAGGGATTAACATTTTTTATCATTTCCTTTTCTGATCTGGAGTTCACCTAACTTCAAAGATGGAAATGGGAAATTTTATAAAACTTCAAAATTTCAAAGAAGCACTTGAGAGAAATGTTTCTCTGCAACTAATGTATAATATGGATAATTTGAATAAGATCAGGAACCTCTCTATCATACTGCAAGAAATGGCCACCAAATTATGTTATGAGCTACATAGAAAAGAACCAGGTAACCTATAGTCATCTTTTGTTATTTATTAGACAATGAACTAAACCTTTGTGTCACTTGAGAATCAGTCCTTTCCTGGGAAGTCATTTTGGGGGAAAAGGAATTAAATGTAGGTGACAGAGAACGTGATGTTTCTATGCAGTTAGAAGAAAAACAGACAAAGTAATAACATAAGCCCCAAAATTGTAAGGGATGACAATAACTTAATGAAACATTAAACAATGTGCAGTTTCTGTAATCTGACATTCACTAGAGTTTTTGGAGACTGAGGTCAATAGAAGATAGGAAGAAAAGGATATCTCTTTATAGGTGAACTCGTTCTTAAGTTTCAGTGAATTTTTCACATTTATTTATTTATTTTCATTTTATTTCATTTTATTATTATTCAATTACAGTTGTCCCACCTTTTTTTCCATTGCTCACCTCAGGGAATTTTTAATGAGAATCAAGAGAAAATAAAGTTAAGCCTTACCCTTGGAATTGGAAGAAATTTGTCTTTTAATATCTCTAACACTTTTTATTGCTATAATAACTATTTGTGCACTTGCAAAGCCACCCAAATATTCAACAAGGCAGAGCAATAAATGTCTCGTTGGATCAGCAGGATTAATGCTGATTTGTGGGGTTGATTCTCACCACCCAATGTATTTTTTAATTAGTTTTTATTACCATGTAATCATTTTTAAAAAGTGACAAAAAGAGAACAAAATTAATTAATCATTATCCAGGGCTCCTGAGATAGGAAAATATACTGGAATCTAAGTGTTTAATTTGAAGTGTGTTTTTGAAATTACTGGCTTGGCCAAAAAGTTCAGTTAGTTTTTTTTCCATACAATGGTTTTAGTAGTATTTAGTTGTCTTTAACTTCATTCAAAAAATTTTGTTGGATCGTATTGTAACAACTGTCATATCAGCATGCATTTTAATATAAAACTTATCTAAATTAGTGAATTTATTTCAAGAAAGGTAAAAATGCAACTGAAATGCAAAAAAAGATTTGTGCACTGTATGGTGAAGATACCGTGACTGATCGAATGTGTCAAAAGTGTTTTGCAAAGTTTCTTGATACTATTGTCATTTACTATATGCCAAATAATTCTTTGCTGTGGGGTTGTCTTATGCATTGAAAGATATTTAGCAGCACCCCTGGCCTCTACCCACTAGAAGCCAATAAGAGGAAGTAGCTGACATACTCAAAATATCCAAATCAATAAAGTTATTGGTGAAAATGAAAAATGTGCCTTTTATGGAAAAAACTAAATGGACTTTTTGACCAACCCAATATGTTTCAGATACATTGTGGTGGTATATAGGGGCTTACACTATAATATGCCTTGTCTTTGATGTAAGAAGGAAACAAATACATTTGGTTAATTTAACATAGAGAACAATGAGAATGAGAGTATTGAAGATTTTCAACACACGCCAAATGAAACTGCATTCTTCTTCCAGAGCATAAATGTAAACCTTGTCCAAAGGAATGGATGTGGCATGACGACAGTTGTTATAAACTGTTTAAAAATCATGACACATGGCAAAAGAGTTTCATGACATGTTCTGCTCACAATGCCAGCCTGTTGAAGATTAAGAACAAAAGTATATTGGTAAGGTTTTATGGATCTCTGCTTGTAAGGAAGTCACTCTTCTCAAGATAGAATAAGGAGGAGTGGTGCATTTTGGGAAAGATATATATTAACCCAGACATGATTCTGGGTTATTCTAGTTGGGGTATGAAGTGAGTAAGACTGGGCACATTTACCTCAGATAGGCAAAGTACGGCATATAAAACTTTAAGCTGAGAGTTTTAGTGTCAGTTTAGAATCTGAGAGGCTGGGCAGATGTGTAGTAATGGGGCACCGAGAATCAGGTCTTTAAACATTTCCAAATGTAAGGATCAATATGCAGAATATAATTTATGAGCATTTATCTAAAAACAGAAAATCTGGAAATTATTCCTGAGGTTTAAAAATTCCATAAAATGTACATAGGAAGAGATTCTTTATTTCTACCATTTTCCATTTGTTTAACTAAGAGAGAAAGCCAACATATATTAAAATAAGAAGATAGTTTGGATAAAATATGTGTGAAAAACAGGATTAAGATGGAGTGACAAAGGCAGATATATTGCATGGAGTCCCTGAATCTAAGAAAAAGTGAGCTCTCTGGAAGATTTATTTACATATTTATTTTTCTAAAGTCTAAATAGTATTCATATTTTACTTATTACTCAGCATTTCTGGTCTCTCAGATAATAATCACATATTTATTTTTTAAAGCAAAAATTCATTTTCTCAAAAATCTCAGCTTCCTTACTCAAGCAACTTTGTCCTTCTTCATAAAAAAGACAAAATCAATCCATAGCTCTTCCTCAAATGATCCTCATAGTTATTTACTCAAAAAATGTTATTTTGGCTACAAAAATCTGGACTGGTTTTAAATTCTATTCAATAACCACTCTCATCTGACCTTGCTACACTTTCTCCCACTCTCTGTTTCTATTAATGTATGTTTATAGTGATTAGCCACCTCTTTGCCCCCAGACTGAATATTTACTGCTCAATATTTGAGTCCTGAAGTTTGTGAACTACATTGACCTAAATTAAGGTGATGCATGGATTGGTAGATCCTTATCCATTTGAGACAGTAACTGATGTATAAAGGCTGGAGGAAATCTTACAGTAAAAAACACTGTCTCGATTTTCTTTAATGACATTGAAAACTAGTATTATAATGTTAAAAAATGTTACCTTAAGACAGTTATTTGTAAGCATTTATATTGTGCGGTAATATACAGAAATGGGAGATAGCTATTTTAACAAACCATCTCTGTTTTCTGTAGGAATTTATCAAGTCCCAGGAATTACAAAACTATTGGTTAGGATTATCTCCCAGAAAAGATTACACAGCATACAAAAACTTGGATGAGACATTCATCTCCTCTGATTGGTAAGTCTTTAGTTCTCCTTGAATGTTTCTAGTTTATCTGAGTAACAGAGATTTCCTCAGGAACATTGTAGACTGCAATTAAAACTGGCTTCAGTTAAAATTGAATCTGTAAAGAATTCGTTTCCATAAGCATTTTTTAATGTATCTAATCATGAAAGAAGTTGCCATAAATATCTTCTCATTATCTTCACAAACAACAAACAAATTTATAGTAGTCAAGTAAGAGAGAATTTCTGTGAACAGTGTTTTTATCTAAGAGCACTATAGAAGCCAACAAAATTTATTGAGTTTGAACATATACTTAAAATGATGCTAAGTGCTGGGATTCATAGATGAATGAGTGATTCTGCCCTTAGTTACTTAACCATTGATTGTCCAATCAGACTAAATTTAAAAATCTACAGATAAAAAAGAATAGAACGTGATAATGCTTCAGTCAGAATAACAAAAAATAAAATTTAGCTTTGAAGTTTGTGTTATAACTGACACTTGAAATGGCCATTTTTTGAATGGAAATTTTAAAGATAAAGTAGAACAGCATTTCTGATAAAGAGAATAAAATGAACTTGAATGTATATATTGCATATATGCTATATGAAAAGTTTGTTGTATAATTTATTAATACTGTGATCATAAATGCATTCATAGGTTGTTTTTTGTTCTGCTTATAATGGGAAGAATACAAGACTTACATAAAAATAATGTCAAAATTTTATTTAGAGTTTACAATCCCTTCAATTTGGAAAGCAGATAAGATTAGATTAAAGAAAGAAACCAGAACGTTACAATCCTGTTGCAAGCCCATGAACTTATACGTATGTGTTGCTTGAGGACACATCGAGCAGGAGTGAACTCAGGGTGGTTCTGTTGGGACACTGCCACCCGGAGTCGGAACTCTGCGATGCCTGCCCACTCACCACCTTGGCCAGACAACTGATTGAAGCTTTGATTGTTCATTTGTTTTGTGCTGTTGTTGTTTCCTTCCAATAAAAATATTAGGTGTAGGAAAATGGTTAGAAAAGACAAAGCAGCTCTATCTTTGGTAGTTTGCAATGATAGGGTAGAATAAGGATAAGTACAAAGAGAAGAGAAAAGGATGTATAGTTAAAAAGTCTCACTGGAGTGAAGCACTAGAGATAAAGGTAGTGTGTGTGTCAGGAGAGAGTATAGATGGAATCCTGTTTGAAAAAGTAGAATTTCCATGTATTTGTTTATAATTTCTGCTAATGGGAAGATAACCTACAATGGACTAAAAACATAATAGGTATTTCTAATTATAAAGAAATAAGACCAAAATAAAAATGATATATGTATATATAACACATTGTATTTGTATATAATATATAATTACATATAGGTATAAATAATTCCCTTTTGCTTTTTATTCTCACTGTTATTTTTGAGCTTGTTTCTGACAAGGGGTGTGATCAGTGACATTTGTATTGCATCACCTCAGATAGGAATTTTCATTTTTGACAATTTAATTTATTAACTTATTTATTGATTAATGATCATTATTTATAAGCTCAAGTATTAATACTACATTTTTCCAAAAGATAATATTTTCAATTTACAAGTTCATCTTAATGCATAATCCTTAACCAGCAATAAAGGGCTGGTTAAAATTCAGAACTTCAGAGTAGAATCTCTAAAAAATAGCTAGAGGGATATGTCACTTGGAAATGATGTCAAGCTTAAGGCACCATATATTAGGTTAATTCCTGATTTGGGTGATTATTCAAAACATTTGAGTAGGACAGAGTCAAATATCTACTACTGAGCCAATTACACTAGAGAATCTAATGGGACTGCATTATTCTCAATCATGTTAGGTACTAGGGAAGGGAGGTACTATGTCTGAAAGAGCAGCAAATATTCCAGATGTGAGAAAAAGGCAGAGAAAAATAAGGCAGTTTTGAACATCATATATGTCAATAAAAACGAGTAACTGGAGCACACTTGGTATTCTGAATGATGATTAAAATTTATTTCAGACAATGCAGAACCTAGGAACAATGATATATTGGAAAAATAATTTTTGTGTGTGTGAATATGTTTCAAATGTTTGACTACCCAAGTGTAATTCTTTATTTTCTCTTTCAGGTTTACAGGAAACACAAATGACTTAAATGACGGAAGGTATTGTGGATTTATGAAAAATTCAAAGTATGTTTATTATGCTTCCTGCATTTCACTAAGAAATACTATATGTGAGAAGTTAGCTAATTCAGTGAATATTGAGAGTACACTTATGAACGAAGAGCCAGATGGAAGCATGTAGTTAGTGTAATTATTTTGCCATAGATATTATCCTGCAAGCAAAGGCAGCTTTAAAAAGCATACGTCTGTGGGCCAAACGGAATAAAGATACTGTGAAACTAAATTTCTGTCTCTTGCCTAACAATTTAATTTTCAAATTTCTTCTCTTTCCTCATTTTTTAAGTAAAAGGAACCTAATGTTCAGACCTAAAGCCAAGTCATTTAATTTTGATATTGTCCAGATAATGTTAAACATCAATGGAGTGTTTTGGGTGAGAATACTGAAAATGAAAGTAATTTTTTCTTGTTTTTCCAAACATAAACAAGGTAAATACCAACCTTATGGAGAATCAGAAAAAAACTGAATCTAGGAATATATAGAAGCATAATAAATGATGACCTATTGAGGTTTATTCTAGTAATACACATTGATTTACATTTTGAGGAAAAAAGAAAGATAGAAAATGGAATTGCTTGTCCTGCCCATAAGGCCTCAACCAGAACTGATATCCATGAGCTTAGAGAATATTCGATCAACTTGAATGAAACCTTACAAAACCTCATGTCTGACCAAGGGACACGAGTTCTAGCATAGATGTAGGGGAGTGGACAACTGACCATGGAATCAACTTGTCATATCACAAACTAAAGCAACATTAAGCTGGAGGCAGAGAGAGCAATGGAAAAAACTAAGGGCTGTTTGAAAGCACAGAGATGGGGCCAGCTCAGAGTAAAGATTTATGAGAACAAGGTGCCATTTTCTGAGATACAGTGTATGCTTTAAATCAATAACCGTTATATGGTGCTGTGTCTTTAGTGGGTGGGATTCGTGGGTCTGGAAACAAAGAGCAGAAGCAGGAGTGACCTTGCTTACCATAATTTACATTAGCTCGGGGAATGAGAGCCTTTGGTTAGACTAACTCTGAGTTCTATGGGCTTAGAGAACCCGGTCCCTAAAAAGCAAGTCCTTTCACCAGGGACACATTTCTTGGGATGAATAACTGCCTTGGAATGAGCAAATGACTGACCGACAGGAGAAGACTGCTGTTACACAATAAGGACAAAGAGAAATATGTTTGACGCACAGCTGTCCCATTGGAGTACATTATTATTTTTATTTTTTTATCATGTCTAATTTTTTAATTACATTGACATATAATATTATATTAGTTTTAGGTGTACACCCCAGTGATTAGACATTCTATAACTTATTAAGTGATCATCCCAATAAATCCGTGTGTATCTGACACCATACATAGTTATTAGAACATTGTTGACCATATTTCTTATGCTGTGCTTTACATCTCCATGACTGTTCTATAACGACCAATTTACACTTCTTAGTCTTTTGACTTTTTTCACTCATCCCCCAACCACTTCCCATCTGGCAACCATCAGAATGTTCTCTGTATCTATGAATCTGTTTCTGTTCTATTTTGTTTTATAGATTCAATTGCTGCTAGATATGTATTTATTGCCATTTTATTGTTCATATTTCTAGTGTTCTTTTTCCCATTTTAAAAAAAGACCCTTTAACATTTAATATAGTACTGGTTTAGTGATAATGAATTCCTTTAACTCATTGTTCTCTGGGAAGCTCTTTATATGAAGGTCTGTCCAGAAAGTATCCAGCCACACAATATGAAAAATAGAGGCATGTACTGAAGAAGATACAAGACACAAGAAGCATTGCACATAGGATAATGACACCTATGTCCCCTTCAAAGTAGGCACCTTGGGACCTCACACAGTTCTCCCAATTGCCATCAGCTGCCCTGTAGTATTTTCCTGAATCTCTCATTGAGGGTCTGAAATCTCTTCCTTTTCAAAGCTGATTTTAGTTTTGGGAAAACCCAGAAACCTCAGGGCACCAAATCTGGGACTGAGGGGCTGAGTCACCTGGGTGATTTGATGCTTTGCTAAAAAAGTTGTGTATGAGATGTGATGCATGAGCAGGTGCATTGTCGTGACGAAGCTGCCCATCACCAGTTACCCATAGCTGCGGCCTTCTGAATCATCTGAATAGTCTCTGGAATGTTCAAGCTTAATGCAAACTTTGATGCAGATTCATTGCTCTACTCATTCAGTCATTTTGAATGTGATGGCCACACAGTACACATGCTCACTCAACAACATCTACCTGCCCTCCCACTGACTAGTACAGTCAACTCATCATTGTTAATGCATGCGCATTCCAGTCCACTCTCCTTTGCTGCCAGGTTACATCAATGTCATGCAAACCATTCTCATTATATTAACAATAGCTGAACTTTTTCCGGCAGACCTTTTTGTATGTCCTTCAATTCTAAATGATGACTTTGCAGGGTAGAGTAATCTTAGTAGTAGGTCATTGTTTTTTATCACTTTGAATATTTCTTGCCACTCTGTTCTGACCCGCAAAGTTTCTGCTGAGAAATCAGCTGACAAATCAGCTTACAATCTTATAGGAGCTCCCTTGCAGGTAACTAACTGCTTTTCTCTTGTTCTTTTAAGATTCTCTCTTTGTCTTTAACTTTTTGCATTTTAATTATGATATATCTTGGTGTGGACCTGTTTGGTTTCATCTTATTTGGGACTCTGTGCTTCCTGGACTTGTATGTCTATTTTCTTCACCAGGTTAGGGAAGTTTCTGTCATTTTTTTCAAATAGGTTTTCTTTTTTTTTTTTGCTCTCTCTCTTCTTCTTCCAGCACCCCTATGATGCAAATGTTGATACACTTGAAGTTGTCCCAGAGGCTCAGTACACTATCTTTATATGTTTTTGGATTCTTTTTTCTTATTGCTGCTCTGATTGGGTGTTTTTGCTTCCTTATATTCCATGTCACCAATTTAATTATTGTCTTCATCTACTCTACAGTTGATTTCTGTAAATTATTCTTCATTTGACTCAACTCACTCTCAAGTTGGCTCCTGTCTACTCAAACATGTACTTTCAGCTTCCCTCACAGTGGCACATGAGCCATGGCCTCTTTCTTTTTCTCTACTTGAATAAAGTTTGCTTTATTCTAAAAAAATATTATTCTTCATCTCTGTTACTGTATCCTTCATTTACAACTGGTTCTTTTTATGGTTTTTATGTTCTTTTTTTATATTGTTGAAGTCCTCACTAAGTTCATTAAGGATCCCTATAACTAGTGTTTTAGACACTGCATCTAGTAGATTACTTGTCTCCATTTTGTTTAGTTCTTTTTCTGGAGTTTTGTTCTGTTCTTCATTTGGTACATGTTTCTTTATCTCCTCATTTTGACAACCTCCCTTTGTTTGTTTCTATGTATTAGGTAGAGCTGCTATGTCTCCTGGGTTTGGTAGATCAGCCTTATGTAGTAGCTGCTCTGTAGGGTCCAGCACCACAACTTCCCTGATCACCCAAGCTAGGCACTCCAGATACACGGTGTGGGCTGTATACAACCTCTTGTAGTTGAGCCTGATTGCTGTTGACACATTAACAGAAAGGATTTAACCCCAGGCTGCAAGGACTGGCTGTGGAAGATCACTAACCAATGACCACTGTGGAAGATCAGCTGTGTGGGGGCCTATCCCACATTACTTCTCTGGGGCTCTGGTGACCACTGAATCCACACCTTGAGTATGTCACTTGTGGAGGTGGTGTGCTGGCTCTGGGGCCTCCCAACAGGTGCAGGCCAAAGCCACCCACCACCTGCGTTCATCCTGGGGCTGCCTGGCAGAGCTACAAATCCATCTGCAGATGAATACTTATGCTAGGTTTGGAGATGACCAGGTAAGGCTAAGCTGCTAACCAAGTTTGGCTGTTGCTAGTGCAAACCTGGGACCACTTAGCAACAGGTAAGGGGCATGGTGAGACCTGATGCTGCTTGTTTGAGAGATTATAGGAAATCTGAAATATGAGCCAAGAGAGGCCTTTTGTATAGAAAAGCCACTGGAAACAGCTTGGATGGGACTACAAGTTGAGTGAGGCGGGGGTTGCAGGGATTCACCTGAGCTATGTGACCAGGGCAAACAGTGTGAGCCAGGTTGATGGGGACTCAGATATGGCACCTGCCTCTGGTTCTGCTGTAGGGAGAGATTCAGAAAAAGAAAATGGCTTCTACCAGTACTTTTGTCCAGGAGAAAGCTGTCCCCACAGCTCTCACCCTGATGCTTGGCAATTCAGTTTCTCCTTGTATATCCCTGGTGCCTTTTGAGCAGCTGCTGCAGCGCTAGAGCTCAGAGGGAGAGAGTATGAGTAAGTATATATGGGGGCCCTTTAAGAGGAACTCCTGGGACTCCAGAGGCCCTTCATCTCACTCAGACACATCCCCACTGGTTTATACAGTCAGAAGTTATGGAAGCTTCTCTCCCTGGCACTGGAACCCTGGACTGGAAGGCCTGGTGTGGGACTGGGACTCCTCACTCCTCAGGGGAAACCTCCACAGGTGGGATATCTCTCCTAATTTTTATTTGCCACACATGGGTGTGGGATCAGCCCATTCCATGTCTTCATCCTTCCCACTAGTCTTGATGTGGCTTCTTCTTTAATTTTTTTAAAAGTGATTTTACAGCAAAAGAGAAAGAAATATTAATTTGTTGTTCCACTTGTTTCTGCGTTCATTGGTTGATTCTTATATGTGCCCTGACAAGAGATTGAACCCACAACCTTGGTGTATCAGAACAATGCCCTAACCACCGGAGCTACATGGCCAGGGGTGGCTTTTTTCCCTAGTTGTAGTACTTCTATTCAGCTAGATTTCAGGCGTTTTTGAATGATGGTTGTTTTATAATTTAGTTGCCTTTTTTTAATCCTCACCAAGAACCCTATTTTAGAGAGAGGGGGAGAGAAAAAAAGAAACATCAATTGGTTGACTCCTATACGCACCCTGACCAGGGATCAAACCTGCAATGTAGGTATGTGCCCTCACTGAGAATGAAACCCCCAAACTTTTGGTGTATGGGACAGCACTCCAACCAACCAAGCCACCTGGCCAGAACAAGTTGTGATGTCGATGTGGTTGTAGGAGGAATCGAGTAATGCATTTGCATACACCACCGTCTTGACCAGAAGAGAGTACATCTTTATAATCCATTATTATTTTGATGGCATATAGACAAATTGAGCAGTCTCAACTTAAGAATAATGTGAGTAACAGGAGCTCAAACCTCAGGTAGATGACTAAGATCAGCAGAGGTACTAAAAGAGGTGAGAGAAATCTAGAATGAATAGTAAGGGAGGAAGATAAAGAGGAACAATTGTGACTCTACACTCAGTTAAAGCACCAAGGGCTGTACTTCAATTCTACATGACTTCCTCTTACAAATTTATCCCAAGAAAAACAACTCTCCCATTTGGACTTGCTTCTCTTCTAGAAGAAGTGGATCTAGATTGAGAAAAATTTAAACTGTAGTGCACTCTCTAGGTGTGCCCTGCAGATTCCCCTTCGGGGCTGTAAGGCTTAGTCTCTCAGTTGCTGGGGGAGCTGTCAACATACAAGTGTGTTGTGACCAAGAGAATTAACACACTCAAGGTCATGTTCCCTTTCCATGGCAGCTCATATTCAACGATCAGCAGTATGAAAGTATAAAGGCCTGGCGGCCTTGTTCTAACTGGGGAAAACTTGAAAGATATATTCCAGCTTCAGAGTTCCATCTGGCATTGACTAAGGCCCCATTGAGGATGCATCACAGTCCAGCTTAACCATCTGCACGATCCTGTCTCCTTCCCTTCTTTCCCACAGGTGGCAACACCAAGGATGTTCCCTGGTATTTTCATCATTCTAATCTTGATTTCACAGTCTGCTTCCTGGGAACCAAGCCTTTGAGTTGCTGACAAAATTAAGGAAAACTTTAAAAAGTGAAGGACTGATGATATCCTTAGCTTAGAGCACCATGTATTTTGGGGATGTCAAGTTTTCCAGTTGACCTATAGGTTCAATACAATCCCTGAACATTTCAGATGGATCTTTTTTGAAAGTGGCATACTAATTCTAAAATTAACATAGATATGTCTGGGATTTAGAATAGCTGAGACAATATTGAAAAAGAAGAATACTTGGAGAAATTGCAGTACTGACTATCAAGGTACACTAAAAAACTACAATAATGAATACCTTTGACTTGATATTTAGATATGCATCCATGCAACAAGACAAAAAAGCCCAAAACATACTTAGGTGCATGTAGTTACCTCATTTATAAATATATAATACATATATTTATTTAAATATATTTATATATTTATATATATTTAATATATTTTATATATATAAATATATTTATATATATATTATATATATATAAAGGTGTCAATGCCATTAGAGAAAGAAAATGATGGCTTTTCAATAAATGGAGTTGGAGTTGAATCAATTGGCATCTTTATTAAAAAATGAAATTTGATATCTACCTTATGTCATACATAAACATTAATTCAAAGTGGTTCATAAAACTAAATATGAAAGTTTAAAATATAAAACTTCTATAAAACATAATGGGATACTTTTATGGCTTTACAGTGAACAAGATTTTTTTAATAGTACTATTGTGTCTATTTTAATCAATATTTTACAGATGTTTGAAACATTTCAGTACTATTGACATGGTTGACAATTCTGGGGACGGGGGAGATAAAACCTTAGGCATGTGGCAAAGAACCTGCTTTATCAGAACTATATTTTGTCTTCATTTCTCTGATCACACAGATGTTTCCATGGCAGCAGGTCACATGTTCTGTCCAGAAGGCAATCATGTAGGGAATTTTTTTCTTGCATTTTATATCTAATTGACTGCTTCTTTGGGAATGAAACTGTTAACAAACAATAAAACATCTTCCTTAACTATACAGATTAATACCCTAAGGAAAATTTTGGGTTTTTAAATATACTTTTCTTTTTTTTAATTGTTGTTCAGTTACAGTTTTCCCGCCTTTTTCTCCATTGCTCTTCCCTGACCTCCTGCCCCATCTCCCACAGTCAGTCCTCCCCCATTGTCTGTGCCCATGAGTCCTCTATTCGTATTCCTTGGCTTACCCCTTCCCCTCCTTTCCCCTGTTATCTCTCTCCCCCCTCCCCTCTAGTCACTGTCAGCTTGTTCTTTATTTCCTTGTCTCTGGTTCTATTTTGCTCATTTGTTTGTTTTGTTTATTAGATTCCACTTATGGGAACCTAATGGGAAAAAATATGATATCTTTTCTTTCACTACCTGGCTTATTTCACTTAGCATAATGCACTCCAGTTCCACCCAAACTGTCACATAGGAGATCTTTCTTTCTTTCTGCTGCATAGTATTCCATTGTGTAAATGTACCACAGTTTTTGATCCACTCATTTACTGATGGGCACTTAGGCTATTTCCAGCACTTGGCTACTGTAAATAACACTGCTATGAACATTGGGGTGTATAGGTTATTTTGAATTGGTGATTTAGGATTCTTAGAATATAATCACAGCAGTGGGATCACTGGATTGAAAGGCAGCTCCATCTTTAGTTTTTGTGAGGAAATTCCATAGTTTTCCATACTGGCTGCACCAAGTCTGCCTTCCCACCTACAGTAAACTCGGGTTCCCTTTTCTCCACAATCTCACCAGCACTTGTTGCTTGTTGATTTATTAATGATCACCATTCTGAACCACGTGAAGTGGTATCTCATTGTGGTTTTAAATTGCATCTCTCTGATGGTTAGTGATGCTGAGCATCCTTTCCTGTGTCTCTGGGCCCTGTGTATGTCCTCCTTGGAGAAGTGTCTGTTCAGGTCCTTTGCCCACTTTTTAAATAGGATTATTTGTCTTCCTGGTGTGGAGTCATGTGAGCTCTTTTTATATTTTGGAGATCAATGATACCTTGTCTGAGGTATCATTGGCAAATATGTTTTCCCATACGGTTGGGCCAAAACCAAAGGATTTTCCTCTAAAATTAGGCACAAGACAAGGGTGTCCACTTTTACCACTTCTACTCAACATAGTATTGGAAGTTCTAGTCACAGCAATCACACAAGAAAAAGAAATAAAAGGCATTCAAATTGGAAAGAAAGAAGTAAAACTGTCACTGTTTGCAGATGACATGATAGTGTACATAGAAAATCCTATAGACTCCACCAAAAAACTACTCCACCTAATAAATGAATTTCACAAAACTGTGGGATGCAAAATCAACATTCAGAAATTGAAGACATTTTTGTACACCAACAATGAAATATCAGAAACAGAAATTAGGGGGAAAATCCCATTTATTATAGCAACAAGAAAGATAAAAATACTTAGGAATAAACTCAACCAAGGAGGTAAAACATATATAGTCAGAAAACTACAGAACACTGAAGAAAGAAATTAAAGAAGACCCAAATAAGTGGAAGCATATGCCATATTCATGGGTTGGAAGAATTAACATAATTAAAATGCCCATACTTCCCAAAGCAATCTATACAGTCAATGCAATCCCTATTGAAATACCAATGACATATTTCATAGACATAGAACAATATTTCAAAAATTTATTTAGAACCATAAACAACTCTGAATAACCTCAACAATAATGGAAAGAAGAACAAAGTAGATAAGTAGGATCACAATACCTGATATCAAACTATTTTGATTACAAGGCCACTGTAATCAAAACAGTCCAGTATGGCATAAGAACAGACATATAGACAATGGAACAAAATAGAGAGCCCAGAAATAAACCCATATCAATACAGTCGGTTAATATTTGTCAAAGGGGGCAGGAACATAACATGGAGTAAAAATAACCTCTTCAAAAAATGGTGTTGAGAGATCTGGACAAATACATGCAAAAAAATGAAAATAGACCACCAACTTATACCATACACCAGAATAAACTCAAGATGGGTAATATAAGTCGTGACACCATAAGAAGTCCTAGAGGAGAACCTAGGCAGGAAAATTTCAGATATCCCATGCAGCAATATTTTCACTAATACATCCCATAGGGTAAGGGATAGAAAGGGAAGAATAAACAAATGGGACTATATCAAAGTAAAAAGCTTCTGCACAGCTAAAGAAAACATCAACTAAAAGAAAAGGGAACAAGATTTTTTTTTTAACAGGACTAAATAAACACCAATAATGAAAAAGATAGAAAAATTAGATTTTACAAATAAGAACACCTTTAGGGAGTGAAAATGCAAGTCATAGCCTTGAAAAAGTTTTGTGTTGAATTTTTCGATATGTGCTGAAGTTTGTATTAATATAACATATATATCCATATTTATATAGGGCTTATAATAGAGATATAATTAACTCCTACAAATTAGTAATTAAAAATAACTCATTAAAAATGGGCAGAAAGACTTAAAGAAGTGCTTATTAAAAAAGGATGTTCAAATAGCATAAATACACATAAAAGCTGCTCAACATCCCTGTTAACCAGAAAATAATTTAAAGTAAAAATAGAGTGAGGTACCCTCAAGAAAAACTAAAATTAAAGTCTGGCAATACTAAATGTTAGCAAAACGTGGAATACCCTGGATTTTCTGTGGTCAAATTGTCATCAACATTCCTAAGTCCAGGAAACATATTTCCCGGAATCCTTTGATCTCTTTAGGTACTAGTCAGAATTAGGCAATGAGCGGAACTCATAGAATAACTGACCAGTTCAGCAAAACTGAAGCAGAGGTCATTACTTTCAAAAGGTTGCTCTAGTGAAACAGAATGACAGGTGAAAGCAGAAGAGCCTGGTAAGCCTCAGATTATCTATCATCTCCTCCTCCACATCCAGCTCATCTCGCTGACTTCTTAGCCTGCCAACCCACAGGAGACCTAGGTCTATCCACAGGTGCATGACTGCAGTCCTGCAAAGACAACTGCATTGTCGTGGAAGAATTTCTAAGGAATTTCACTGTAACCCCAATGTTGTGAATGAAAATATTTTCACTTGGAAATGAATGACCCAAGTTTTGAAATACTGCATTTTGAAATGCAAAGATTTCAAAAGCTGGTTTTTACCAGCACCAAGCCTGGGGGAAGGTAAGAAAAATCCCCAAAACACCCTGAGATCCTCCTCTGCTTGCCTCTACCTGTCAGTTGCCTGTTAAGCTCAGTTACTGAAAGAGCCTTCGTCAGTACTTGAGTTGCATGACATATGTTCTCAGTGAGTCACCAAGTATGGGCGTGGGGTATTCACCAGATTGATACAGATTCAAACTCTGTGCCAGTGCTTGGTTTGAGTCTGCTCCTCGAATGCCCCAGGGATAGCATATCTAGCTGCTACCCATTGAGCGCTTGCACCCTCTTGTGGCGGGGCAGGGTCTCAGGGAGTCACCAGGGTGAGGTCAGCAGAGTTTATCAGGCCCAAACAGACCAAAATTTGGTCATATGAAGGGAGGGCTCTGCACTGGTTGGGCATGCAAGGGAAAGTGGTCCCTGTCCTAAAGCCATACAACTCAGTCTTCCAAATTTTGCCAGGAGCCTGATCCCAGAAGGGCAGGGCTGCCATGATTTGGCAAGGTGGAGCTCATGAATCTCTTGTGAGTGGGAGGTGCTGCTCTGGCTTGGGGGAAGATAGGAGCAATGGCCCCTGTGCCAGAGTCACACAACTCAGTCTGTCCCCGATTCTGTCCAGATCTGGGCCACCAGGAATCAGGAGGAGGGTCCGCTGGGATCATTGTGCTAGTGAATCTCCGATGAGGGGAAGGTGCCAGACAGGTTTATGAGAAAGTGAGGCAATGGCTCCACACCCCCAAGCCATACAACTCAGTCACTGACACATTCTGAATCTGCTCAGACTTCCACACCCCATCCAGGTGGCTGACTCCTCAGCAGGGCCAAAGCTCGAGATGGAGTTTAGGGGTGGGGCTATTGCTTTCCCTCAGGCTGATGCCCTATAGATGGCAGTGCTGCACCCAAGAAAGGGTGACTGCGGGGTGGGAGAGTGACTCAGCACAGGGATTCTGGTGGCTGTCCCTTAACCTTTCTCCCCAAAGCCACAAACCCCAGCCTCTCCTCATTCATGTGGCTCTAATCCATTATGCCCTCCTTCCAGGGTCCAGGTGCATAGCTGTGAACAAGATTTTGTGCTTTGGCCTTTTAAGATGGTACCTTTGTCTCTAGCAGACTCATGTCTTTCCTTGTTGGACAGAATCCCAATTTCCACAGACCGATGTTATGCGGGTGCCTCTTCCAGGCTCTGATGCTCCAGATTGAGGAGTCTAGCATGGAGTTGAGACCTCGCACTTATCAGGGGAAACCTTTGCAGCTGAGATATCCTTCAGGAATTTCAGCCACTGCCCACGGAAGCAGCCCTTTGCACATCTCTGCACGTCTTAGTAGTGTCAATATGGTTTCTCTTGTAAATCCAAGGTTATAAGATTTCTCCTGGGTTAGTCTTCAGTTGGTTATTCAGGTTACTTGCTCTATATTTCAGTTGCAGTTTCAGTTTGGTCTTAGGAGGAAGTGAGTGGAACTTCTACGTAGTCCACCTCCATCTTGGATTTTTCTGATTTTATTTGGTTAGGCTCTTCATCTTTTTTTCCCTTGAGGTGTCTGGTTTAAAGGTTTTCAATTTTTGTTTATTCCTTTAAAGAACAAGCTCTTGGTTTAATTGATCTTTTTTATTGTTTATTAGACTCAATTTCATTTACTTCTGCTCTGATCTTTATCATTTCCTTCCTTTTACTAACTTCAGGTTGTGTTTGTTTTTCTGGTTTCTTTATGTGTAAGGTTAGATTGTTTATTTGAGATTTTCCTCTCTAAGCCTATTGCACAATGCTTAATCTTTCTTGAAATCAATACAGGTGTCTTTATTAATAAGAATATTTAACAGTTTCTTTACACTGAGCAATATTGTGATTATTTATTAATGAATTAATAATTTATTCATTTAGAGATACTGATTGAAGATGTTTCATATGGTTGTCACTATGTTAGTTAATCAGGACACGGTGAGCTTGCTCTCCACTGACTAATCTTGGGCTAGATCACAGCAAGCACTTGGTCTCCCTGAATTTCAACTCTACAATCTTTAAAATAGATTAAATACATATACTACCTTCCTCCCAAAATTCAAATAGTGAGAATTCAGGTCCTATCCAGATGGGTATACTCTAAAGGAAGAACTACCACTTTAAAATGCATCAGCCTTTTTCTCTTTTCCATTAATATACTGTTTTTAACCTCTCAGAGCTCTCTTCAGCCCAGAAAAATAGGAAGTGAAAGAAGAAAACAAAAACATTTTGTTGAGAATTAACTCACCTCTGGTTTTCTGGAAGTTAGTAGTAGGTTAACTACTACATCCAATTATAACACTGTTCTCACAGGTACAATGTGATTAAGAACTTTATATATGTAGAAAAAAATATATTTGAATTTGTATTTTCACAGGGTAGTCTCAAGTCTGGGTATCCATATGTTTTTCCACAAATTAAAAAGAAATTTATGTTTAAAACCCATGTTTTTCTCTTAAGACCATTTCTTCAACTTGACGTTTTACTGGAGGAAGTTAAAAAAGGGAGATAAGACATGTGCAGAAGTAAGAGTTCTGTTTTTGACACTATTTTTTTTGCTTAGTTTTTACAAAGGCAGTTTATTCAACTAAGTCCCTGTTGCAAGTATCACCCAGCAACAGCAGCCTCCGTGAAGTTCAGTGTGACAGCACAGTGCACAGAGTGATTGAACTGTGCTTTATTTGTTCAGTAATGTCTGAGGAAGTGACCTATGCTACTCTCAAATTTCCAAATCCTTCTAAATCAAACAAACTCCAGGACAGCTGTAGTCCCAAGGAAACAGGTAAGGTACTCTACGCAGGACTGGATAAACCAAAGAAGAGACTATTTGAGTATACTGATGGGTTCTCCTGGCTTCAACTCAAGGCTTGTTAGACTTTTCTAAGATTCGATTATGGAGTGCTAGTTCATAGTAAAGTCGCCAGGCCAGACGCTAAATTTATCTTTCTTATTTAGTTTGTAAGATCATTTACAGTGTATAAAAAAGACTACAAACTAAGCCTCTGGAAGTCCAGATTCCTGCTGTTACCACAATAGCATTTCTTATATTTTTTAGAGACTATAGGCTATTAGGGAAGCAAAAACAGCAATAGCATGAGAATAATTCTCCAGGATTTTTATTTAACTGCTAAAAGACATAAAGTAGAGATATGCCATGGGATTCATAGCACCATCACACTATACTCAGTGATGTCATAAACATTTATTTCTTTCTGAGACAGAATAAGACTGAAGTTTCTTTATTTCAACATAATATAATTCCAGTCCATGTAATTGCAGTCTGTTTTATTCAGCCACCAAGTTCCTAGAAAGTTACATAAAACTCTGAAGCAGTAGGAAGGTAACTTTTGAAAACATCAAAGTCATATTTACTAAAATGTCTTTATTGCATTGGGATATATGGTTTCTTGTGCATTCCTGAGATTATTTTTGTTATTTATAACTTTTTATTTACATATTTTAATATTTTTGTATGTTTTCAAATTTGCTTTTAAGTCCTTTTGATTTTACTATAAAATCACATCTTCTATAATTGGGTGGAATTTTTAATTTGCTAATTTGCCCCGAAGTATTTCATATTGAAATGAAAAAAAAAGCAGTCCATATAAACAAATCTGATTATAGAATTTTAGGCATCAAGTTAGTAGGTTATGTTTTAAAGGCTAATTTCCCAAACAAAGTCATCTTTTCTATGTTTGATGAAGGAACTGTGTGTATAGAGGTATTACATTGTCACCAACCAATTAATATCATTGGCAGCTGGCCTCAGGAACTTACAAAACTAGAGAAGCAATTTATGTTCGGTTGCGTATTTCCCAATAATAAACAATTGTTATTAAGTTTTTAATAAGATTTTTATTGTTTTACATACATCTGGGTAAGTTGCTTTAATTTCATTTTTGTAAAGGGTTATGAAGAATATGCGTATTAAGAAAAAAATCTGTTACAAAATCAAGTCAGAAATATGGGAATATCTGAATAGTTAGAAAATGAAAAGAGGACTAAAACAGTGATTTTTTTACTTTTTATTTTTTTAAATACTTTTACATTTTTGCCCCTGTAAATATAATCATGATGTGACAGAACTGGAGCTGGATGGCGCAGTTGAAAATGGGCCAGAGGCGGCTGAGAGCACAGTTGAGGTGGGAGAGAGCAGAGCCACAACAGGTAAGGACTATTTGAATAAATAGAGCCACCGGGTCAAGAGGAAATTTAAAAAGAACATTACAGAAGATGTTGTGGCATAAAAATTAGAGATTACTTTTCAAAATAAAAGAAAAATTTTGAGAAACGAAGTAAGGAGGGTAAACACAAGGTGATAAACTCATGTCCTTCAGTTATTGGGAAACCATCTCTTTTTTATTGTTTTCTCCATCTACCCTGGAGTTTTCATATCCTTTTCTGGATTTTTCTTATTTTTATAATATTAAACCTCCCAATTTTTATCATTATATTCTTTTCTTATATTTTATGGGTGATTTTTCTTAAATTGTCTTAATTTTCCTATCAGAAAGCATGTTCCTGGTATTATTTTATTTCAACAAATTCTTGTTCTCTAAAGGCTTTTTATAACATTCTATTCTTATGTGTATAGAAAAATTTTATCTTACTTCTCTGATGGTTTTTGAAATTATATTTTTAAGTCAACCTTACTATAATTTAATAAGCAATTCTCTTGATGCTTTTAAATTTCTAATTTAAATACAAAATAATATTCCCACATTTACTGTATGGTTTACTGTACTGTATGGTTTACTTAACAAATATATATCTATATACCACCAAAATTAAGATACACAATATATTTGTCACCTTCAAAAGACACTTGCATGCTTTCCAAGTTATTCTCACCACATCATCAACAATATTACCTGCAGATAATCACTGACCTGCTTTCTGTCATTCTGGACTATTCTGCCTGGTCTAGAATTCAATAAAAATGAATTAGAATAATATATACTTTTCATGGCTGTCTTCTTTCATTACCATAATTTTTTAAAATTTTTAAGTATATTTTATTTATTATGCTATTACAGTTGTCCCATTTTTCCCTCCCCTTCCTCCCCCTCCACCCTGAACCCCCTTCTCTCCAGCACCCCCCACCTTAGTTCATGTCCATGGGTTGTACATATAAGTAGATTCTCCATTTCCTACACTGTTCTTAACCTTCCCTTGTCTATTTTGTACTTACAAATTATGCTGCTCATTCCCTGTACCTTTTCCCCCATTCTCACCCTGCCCCCTCCCTGCTGATAACCTTCTATGTGACCTCCATTTCTGTTATTCTGTTCCTCTTCTAGTTGTTTGCTTAGTTTGTTTTTGTTTTCATTTTTGTTTTTTAGGTTCAGTTGTTCATAGCTGTGGGTTTATTGTCATTTTACTGTTCATAGTTTTGATCTTCTTTTTCTTAGATAAGTCCCTTTAACATTTCATATAATAAGGGGATGGTGATGATGAACTCCTTTAACTTTACCTTACCTGAGGCGCACTTTATCTGCACTTCCATTCTAAGCGATAGCTTTGCTGGATTGAGTAATCTTGGATGTAGGTCCTTGCATTTCATGACTTTGAATACTTCTTTCCAGTCCCTTCTTGCCTATAAGGTTTCTTTTGAGAAACCAGCTGGTAGTCTTATGGGAACTCCTTTGGAAGTAAATCTCTTCTTTTCTCTTGTTGCTTTTAAGATCGCTCCTTATTTTTAATCTTGGGTAATGTAATTATGATGTGTCTTGGTGTGTTCTTCCTTGGGACCAACTTCTTTGGGACTTTCTGAGCTTCTTGGACTAGCATATGTATTTCCTTCAACAGATTGGGGACGTTTTCTTTCATTATTTTTCAAGTAAGCTTTCAATTTCTTGCTCTTCCTCTTCTCCTTCTGGCACCCCTTTGATTCAGGTGTTGGAACATTTAAAGTTGTGCTGGAGGTTCCTAAGCCTCTCTTCATTTTTTTGAATTCTTATGTCTTCATTCTGTTCCTGTTGAATGTTTATTTCTTCTTTCTGTTCCAAATTGTTGCTTTGAGTCCTGGTTTCCTTACCTTCACTGTTAGCTTCCTGTGTATTTTTCTTTATTTCACTTTGTATAGCCTTCATTTCTTTTATTTTGCATCCATACTCAATCAGTTCTGTGAGCATCCTGATTACCAGTGTTTTGAACTCTGCATCTGATAAGTTGTCCATCTCCTTGTCACTTAGTCCTTTTTCTGGAGTTTTAATCTGTTCTTTCATTTGGGCCATATTTCTTTGCCTTGGCATACCTGTTATGTTGTAAGGGGCAGGGCTTCATGTACTCACCAGGACATGGCAACCCAGTTCACTGTGTTGTGGTGCAGTCTGGATGAATGTTTCTTCTTTAACTCTTTGATTGTCAGACTTCCATACAGTTCGATTTTCTGGTAGTTCTGTTTTGTTTGTTTTTTTTAATTGGTTATTGCCCTTCTTTTGGCTGTGCAAGGAAGCAATGAGTATCTACCTATACCTCCATGTGGCTGGAAGTCCTCATTAACATAATGTTTTTCAGATTCGTCCATGTTGTGCAGATCAATAGTTAATTCCTTTTCATTACTGAGTAGTAGTCCATTGCATGGGTACACCATAATATTTATCCATTCACCTGTAGATAAATATTTTAGTTGCTTCCTGTCTGGGGCTAGTGTAAATAAAGCTGCTTTTATGTGATTGTCTTTTTGTGGACATATTTTTTAGAAATTTTATTAGGTAAATATCTACCTAGGAGTAGAATTCTAGATTTGATTGGGGCATGTTTAACTTTATAAGAAATTGTTAAAACCATTTTCCACATTTACACTTCCATGAGGAAGTGTATTTACAGAACTTTTGAAATTTCCTCGTTGTGCTAGCTCTACTTTTTCTAAATTGCTCATCTGTGTTTTATTTTTTCCTCAGTCTTTCATGTTGCCAGCTTTCTTCAAACATCTGGTGATCCTTGGTTACCTCTCACCATTTAAGAGTGTGATAACAAATCACTTTTGTTGGACCCCTGTGTATATGTGATAGGTTTATTAAATTATAGCCTCCATGGACTAGGGCAATTCACTGAAGAACTCCATTGTCAATATTGGTGGGGGGTTTTCTTTCCCCTCTCTTCAGACAGTTAGCCGCTCTGGAGATGAATCATCCAATACACTGCCTCAGGCAGTCTCCTCTGAGAATAGATAAAAGAAGGTAACTCAGTTTCATGGAGTGGAGGAAAAAATATAGGATGAGGGGTGTCTGCCTGTATCTTACATGGATGTTTAGGCACATTTTCAGTTTTCAGATCACTTATACCTCCACATTGAAGGTACTAGGTAACATCAACTCCTGCAGCTTTCTACAGTGAGAATTAGCTTGCTTCTTTTGTTTCCTCAATGCTGACTTTGGTTCGGTTTCTAAGGGCCCATAAAGTTACTAGAAGCTTTTGGGTCTGCAATCTACCTTCTAAATTTTCATTTCTTTGGTTTTCTTTCTCTTTTTTATCATGAATCTATGCCTTCTTTAACCCTCTTTCTACATTTTTCTGGAGATTTTAGAGGAAACCAAGGGAAAGGAATGAGATCTATGTATAAGAATTAATTTCAAACTGATCAATCATGATTTCAGTCAGCTCAAATGCACTTTTATTCTTCTTTTTCCCCTCATTTTCAATTATCAAATACCTCCTCTGAATAGAACTAGCATAGACAGAGCACTGAAGGCATGTACAGTATACATCCACAACTCTTCTGTGGTTCCAATAAGAAGAAGGGATAATGGATTTGTTTATTTCTGTATTAGTTAAAGATTCTCAGATGAGAAAAGGGCCTAGTCCCTTGACATTATTGGACTCCATATAGGAAAGGTGGTGCCAACCTTCCTGTGTGGTCCCTAGAAGACTTACTTGTCTTTCTGGCCTCAGAGGATTAGTATGCAAACGGAACAGGCATGCAGAACTGACCCTCTGTAATTCTAAATCATAGAGCATGCTAGCCTTGGCCCCTGAGAAGATATTGGACCAGGCGTCTTTTTTCATGGAACATAGAATTAACAGCTTATCATCTGGTATTCCATTGACACATATTGAAAGAACGTGAGTTTTCCATCACACATAGCTTTGATGCTTCTTGAAGTACTCCAAAGCTTATTGTCAAACACAAGACCAAATAAAACTAAGACAAAACAGGTAAAAATAGCTACTGATTTTAGAGGACTCAGAGACTAGAGGAGAAAGAAAAAGCCAAAGACCCCAAACAATTCCTGGAAGAGAAAGATAACCAAAATAAACACCCAACATACTAACATCATTTAAGATATTAAGTTATAGCTTCACAAAAATTTAAATTGACATAGTATGACTTTCACTGTAATAAATTTAGTAGATGAGTTGAGAGAAAGGGTGAAGATCATTAAGGCCCAGTACATGTGGGAAGATCACATGGAAGAAATTATTCAAAATTGAAGTGATATAAAAACCCTGATAGACTTGAGTAATAAAGCCGTTATTTAATATGTAAATAATAAAATTCCTAATCAACAAAATAAACAAGCAAGCAAAATATAACCAGCAACATTGAAATAAAAAACAAACTGACAGTGACCAGAGGGGAGGAGGGAGGAAGATGATGGGGATGGGATAAAAAAACAAAAGATTCCATAAAGAGCAAAAAGAACAGATATAAACAAGGGAATAATTAAAGGACAATTTTTCTAGACACAGAGGAATTAATAAGGGAAACTTCATAGGCAAGTAAAAAAGTAATAGCTGGTGATGGAATGATTACAATAAAAATTATAATAATAAGTGCTAAATTATTTTTGCAATGAAAGAAATATATTCTGAGAGCGCCTATAACAATCTAGAACAAATTTTACTAAATTCTCACATTAAATCTAAGGTCAGGGAGAGAAAGGGTGAGGAAGTAAAGATATTATAAAAGCTCATGTTAGGCAGTGGGATTGATAATTACATGTTAATACATTACTGTAACTCTGAAACTATAAATTATTAGCACACTTTAGTGGAGGGAGTAAGGTTGTTGTCTAAGGGTTAATAACCCTTAGTAGAAGTAGAAGAAGAAAGATATGCAAGTCAAACTTTCTAAAAAAATCAAATAAATATTAAGTCTGGATTAAATCAGGAAAAAGCATGTTAAGTAATGATCAAATTTATAATTCATGAAGTAAATCTAAAAACCATAAACCCATATGTACCAAAAAATGAGTGAATATATAAAGGAAAAATTAAAAGAGAAGATTTTATTTGAAGTAAATTTAACTCAGATTTTTTGATATACTACTTTTGTTACTATAGAATACCTAGTAAAAATCTGATAAATATGAAATAAGTGATTTGATAATTAAATTATTACACTTAATAGATATAATACACATATTTTATATAATTGTAAATTCTTAAG
>PVJD01010683.1:0-51723 GCA_004026545.1 Mormoops blainvillei
CTTCCCTGAACCCCCAAGTCTGTGGTCTCTTACCTGCTCTCTCTCTCTCTCTCTCTCAACACTCCCTCTAACCATTTCTCACACCCCTCCCATTTCTTCCTGTAAACCCAATCCCATGCGGTATTACCCCATGCCTCAGGATTTTCAACTGATATCACCACCTCTTTTGCTCAGTAAAAAGAACTGTAGCCCATGAAACTAGATGAAACTATCATTTATTTATTTTCTTTTTTAAAAACATTGATTCCAGACGGAGGGGCGGGCAGGGAGAGAAACATCCATGGGAGAGAGAAACCTCAATTGTTTGCCTCTTGCATGAGCCCTGACTGGGGACTGAACTGGGAATTGAACCTGTGACTTTTCCCTTTCCAGGTGGACACGCAGCCAGCCGAGCCACACTAGTCAGGGTAGAAACTATCATTTATAATGTGTCATCTAAGGTCAAGATGGCTACATGAGGATGTGTGGTGCCCTGGGGAAGAGGAAACCTTTGGGGAGGGTGCCCCCAGTACTACCTCTGGGAAGGACTCCTGCTGCCGCTCAGGGCAGGGAGATCTGGGGACTGGAGTGACCAGACATAGGAGGTCTCCCCAGCCCACAGCCTTAGGTGGCCTGTTCAAGAGTTGTTCCCTGTGGTGAGGGGCTCCGTCCCTGGGTGAGGGGAGGGGTGGGTGTGTCTTCTTCTAGCTCCAACATTCTCTAACCTGAAACAGACAGCTTTTGTTATAAATATATAGTGAATATATTACAGAGATCAAAAAATAGGAAGCAGAAGAATTTAAATTGACCACTCATACAGTAGCCCAATGCAACCACTGTAATTTTATTTTGGCATTCGCCATTTCAGGCTTTTTACTGTATACTCGCGGGTTTATGTACATGTATTGTACTATATATACAATTATGGATCTGTTGTGTTTTTTTTTGTCACTTCATAGTCATCTTCAAAGCCAGTGCTTTTAGTAGCTGAAAATTTGAGTTCTTGAATCTTAACTTAATGTAACCATTTCTCTACCATCTAAGCATTTTGGTTGCTTCCATTATGTTGATAGTTTAAGTAAGGATGTGATGGACATAATTTTCCTTTTTATCCATCAAGGAAATCAGGTTGTAGGCAGGGCGACATTTCATATCCAGTCTTTGTTTTCTTAGCTTCCAAATGACTGGAATGGTCCATGAGGATGGTATGAAGAGGAGTTTGGTCCATGGGGCTTCTTACAGGTGGATCGCCTGGGCACCTGCTGTCCTTGTGTTTGCCCTCAGTGTTAGTTCAAGAAACTGTGTGCTCACATGGTTTATGATCACTTCTACACCATGTGTGTATGTCGGCGTGTGTGCGTGTGTGAAAGAGAGAGAGTGAGCAAGAGGGCAGGGGTGGGGTAGTGGGGGGAGAGAGAGAGAAAGAGATCCCTGAAGGGGACAGCTCATGGGGCTTTCATATTCCACAGCGCTGTACTAGTTCAGGGTGACATTTTGAGATAATTAACCCTGGTGTAGTGCTCAGGTGTGGGGTTAGGGGTGCATAGTGAAAAGTGAAACTCTTGTGGGTTTGGTTTCTTCTCTTTCTTTCCCCCGCCTTCTTGTTTTCACGTCATGCCCTGACTGGCATGTAAAGGAACCTTGTTTCCCAGACCTTAGGGAAAACTGTGCCGAAGGCCCTACATCCTTAGTGTGACTCCATATTTGGCTAGGATATGGTTCCAAGTCCTGTGCTGACAAGGGAAAGGTCATGGCTCAAATAGCCTTCTTGTGGTTTCCAGGCTTAGCTTTGTGTCATCATCATACACTCCCCTAAAAAATACTGCACCTTTAGCTTCAAAGGGCACCAGGTAAGGGTGGCTAGAAGTCCAGAATCCAGGCTGCAAGAACCATCTCAAACCCTTGTCTTCTTGATGTGTTTCATTAATGGACAGCATTGCGTAAAGTATTCGCTACTCAGCCACCAAGTGTATGTCAAATGTCAGTTCATGTACCTGGAAAAAAAAAAGTAGTTGAATGAATATTTATGATGCTCTCCCTCGCAGGCAAGTCTTTGTGAAAGTTCTAAACTCCATGATACATGTTAGAAAGCATGGGTAGCTACAATAACTTGTACCATGTTTCCTCTCTGTTACATTTTCTAATTGCCAGCAACACTGGCCTGTGCTGGTGGGACAAACGAGAATGTTGACTCGATACTGCTGTACATTGGAATTCAATTAAATTCTACAAGTGTTTATTGAGTGCCTGTCAAGTGTAAGATCTGATAACCAGAGCAGCTCAAAGATGGCTAAAGTTCCAGCCCGTGACACATTTTAGTAAACTTTTATTTCCCTTTTGGGGGGAGATTGTGATGTGATCATTTCATGAACCACACAATGAAGTGAGCAGCTAAAGCAAGGGATGTTTATTTGAACAAGTTCTGTTGATCCAGAAAGAAGGTAAGGTGTCAGTGTGAGGCACACATGTCAAACTAGAAGACGACTTTCTGAGATATGACGTTTAGTGAGTCTCTGAAACTCCCTCCTCACGAGGAGTTTCTAGAAACTGTAGAAAAAAATGAAGTAGAATATCAGGGTTTTTCAAATGAGTAATGTGAATGTCTCTTCATAATGAAACTATTTTCCAAGAATCCCTATTTTACCTTAAACTTTTATTTTTTTTAAAGATGTTATTTATTTTTAGAGAGAGGGGAAGGGAGGGAGGGAGAGAGGGAGAGAAACATCAATGTGTGATTACCTCTCACATACCCCTCCATTGGGGACCTGGCCTGCAACCCGGGCATGTGCCCTGACTGGGAAGAGAACCAGCGACCCTTTGGTTCACAGTCCAGCGCTCAATCCACCGAGCCACGCCAGCCAGGGCCCTACTTTACCTTAAACTTTTAAAAACATGTATGAGTTTATGTTTAAAAACAATAAAACATAGTAAAAGATACATAACATCAAATATACCATTTTAACTATTTTTAATTGTGGTAACATATACATAACATGAAATTTACCATTTAGCCATTTTAAGCGTACAATTCAGTAGAAATAAGCACATTCACATTGTTGTATAACTACCACTGCTGGCCATCTCCAGAACTTCTCATCTTCCCCACCTGAAAGTGCATAGCTATTAAACACTAACTTCCCATCTCCTCTCCCTGGCCTGTTTCTGTCTCTGAGATTTTGCCCACTCTGTGGCCCTCATATAAGTGGAATCATACAGTCTTTATCCTTTTGTGACTGGCTTATCCCACTTTGTGTAATGTCTTCAAGGTTCATCCATGTTGTAGCATGTGTCAAAAGTTCCATTCCTTTTTAATTGCCTTGAACTTGTAAATAATAATGCTATTTGAAAATAGAGGCATTTAATTAGATAGAAGCTTCTTTTGCTTTTAGCTCATCAGTAAGTATAACCTGAAACAGATAAACAAATTAACTATAAAGTAACCCAATGAAGGTCACATCAGCACTAATGGGAGACACGATGGTGTGTTTCAGAAATGAAGTCATTGTTGCTGTGACAGGGCACACACTGCTTGATGTCGGCCAGCCTTTTGCGTTCACTTTTCTCTTTTGCATTCATCTGTTTCTCCCTTCAAACCACTGTGAGAATCCATCTTTCGTGCAGTGCTCTCGAGGCCTTTTCATGTTGTGCTATGCCTCACAAAACAGTGCTGAAAGTGGATATGCTATTTGATACACTCAGACTGTATGCCATGTGGACGGCGTCAAGCATCATTATAGGATATATACTTGTGAAGCCGTCCTTTGCTGTGTGCTCTGTCTCCGTCCCCTCCCCTGTGTTCTCTAGAGGAGACTGCCATCATGAGTTGTTTTTTTTTAAATCATCTTTTCCTTTTTCTTTAAGAAACAGTTTTATTACTTCCATATGTATCTCCTAAAAACATATTGTCTGGTTTTTCTTGGTTTTCATTTTATGAAATCAGCATCCGCACTGCACAGACTTGTGATTTGCTTGTTGTCTCTCATTTTGTATTCCATTTATTTGTCCTGTCTGACATTCTGCTGTTTGAACATGTCACCATGTAGTTATTCTTTCCACTGGTGATGGACTGGACTGCTGCATTGCTCCCAGGTTTTTGCTACTATGAATGGACTGACTATCACCATTCTTTACTTTTTTAAATCCTCACCTGAGAATATGTTTATTGATTTTTAGAGGGAGAGAGGAAGGTTGGGATGAGAGGAGAGGGAGAAAAATCTATGTGAGAGAGAAACATCAATTGATTGCCTCCCATATGTACCCCAACTGAGGATTGAACCCACAATCTAGGTATGTGCCCTGACTGGGAATCGAACCTTCGACCTTCTGATGAATGGGATGATGCTTCAACCAACTGAGTCACTCGACCATGGCCACCATTCTAATAAATGTCTCCAGGTGCACACGTGAAGTGTGTTTTTTAAAGGTGTATACCAAGGAGTGATTTTGCTGAGTTTCAGGTTGCTGGATTTTCAAAGTGGTTGTGCCCACATATGTTCCCAGTAAATGAGTAAACGAACAAACTAATGAATGAAGAAGAGAACTCCTCATTGGAGGAGAGAGTATGTGAGCTTTAGAAGCGAGTATCTGATTGCTTTTCAGAGTGTGTACTCCCAGAGTGGAAACGTCTCTGCTGCTCCCATTCCCACCACCATTTGGTATCCAGATACATTAGGGCGGAGGCTGAATTGCTGTCACAGAGACTCCAAGATAGCATAGCTCTCTGTTTTCCTCTCGGGCCACTGCCTGCTGACTACTGGGCTGTTCCAGGTGGGTGAAAGGCTTTGCTTTGCAAGGTCATCAGGGCTGGGTTTCTTCTCTCTTGTTCCTCCTCCACCATTTCTAGATTGTTGCCTTTGTTGGTACAGTGAGAGCTGTACCAACTAGTTGTACCAGCTAGCCCACTGGGAGAGGGAAGTGGAGGGTGAACAGCTCCCTTCTTTAAAGCATGTGACCTGGATACTACGCGTGTCAGTCCCACCCGCACTCCATAGGCGAGAACTTCACTACAGTCTCAGCACTAGTAGTGGGTGAGTCTGGGAGAATGTAATGTCCAGCCAGGCAACCATGTACTCAACACAAACTGGGATGGGGGTGTATTAAGTTTCCTATTCCTGCTCTAACAAATTACCTCAAAGTGAATGGCTTAAAACAACGCAGAGTTATTGTCTTACAGTTCGGGAGGTCAGAAGTCCAAATGGGTCGTCAGGGCTGGTTCCTTCTGGAGGCTCTGAGGGGGATCTGTTTCCTTTGCCTTGTTTAGCGTCTAGAGGTGGCCCACATTACTTGGCTGCTGGCCCCTTCCTGGCATCCCTCCAGCCCTGGCATCTGTCGTCACATCTTTGGCTCTTCTGCCTCCTTCTTCCATCTTTTAAAGACCCTTGTGATTACACTGGGTTCACACAGATAATCCCCATCTCAAGATTCTCAACTTAATCACATCTGCAAAGTCTCTTTTGCCAGGTTAGGTGATATAGTCATGGGTTCCAGGAATTATCATATAGACATGTGGGAGGGGGCAGTATTCTGTCTCCCATGGAGGGAGGGAGGGAAGAGGTCTACTTCTAAAAGGACGATAGGCATTCTGGGAGATAATGACCACTTTCTGTGTCATATGACTACATTTTTGCCAGTCTTGTGGCCGGGGATATGTTTTAAAGGTATTAACTTGCCAAAGCTGGTGAAATTGCTGAAGATAGGACTTTGTTTCTTGTCTCACACTTTGATTCCTGAGGGTCACATGTCTAAATCACATGAGCAAACCATGTTTTTGAAGTCTGCATCCTTGCTTATGAATGATTGTCTACCGTCAGTCCTCTGTTTCCCATGTTCCTTCTGTGAAGGCCATTTCCAATTGCTCTTCCACTTGTAGTGTGCTCAGAGAAGCTAACAGAGCAGCTGGCATCCCTGGGATTAAATGCACGCTGTGTACTAAAAGCCTTGCACATAGTAGGGGCTTGGTTACAAATTAAAAAGAAGGTCACAATAGCACACTGTACCAGACAGAGCCCTCTTGTGTGTAAACATTCCTTCATTACACATTTTGTGCAGTAGGTGCACTGATCAAATGTCCCTTTCCCAATACTTTTTGGCCCTCCAGCTTGTGTTCATCCGTGTGTGTGTGTATGAGAGAGATATGGACTAAATGTGTCCCCATGAAATTCATATTGAAATCCAATCTCCAAGGTAATGGTATTTAGAGGTGGAGCTTTTGGAAGGTAATTAGGCCATGAGAGTGGAGCCCTCATGATGGGTTAGTGCCCTTAAAAGAAGGGAGAGGAGAAAGCGTTTCCCCCTTCTCTCTCTCTCTCTCTCTCTCTCTCTCTCCCCCCCCGCCCTTGATCTTGATCTTGGACTTTTAGCCTTCAGAACTGTAAGGGACAAATGTTTGCTGTTTAAGTCACCCTGTCTACGGTATTCTTGTTATAGCGGCCCAAACCGAGACAGCACGGGAGAGAAGGGACAGATGTGAGAGCTATGCTGGTATCTATTTGTCAAGTCTCTGGGTTTGTCTCTTTGGAGGAAGACTGCAAATGTTTTCATCAGTGTTGATAGATACATAGAAGTTTCGGAGAATAATCCAGTTTGAATCATCTGAAATTACAATTTTTTTTTCAGTCAGGATGTAGAAATAACATGAAAAAAAAAAATCAGCACTTAGCTCTCCAGCAAGTTCAGTGTCTTAAAACGGGGTGCTGGACTCAGTCCTGTGGACTGAGAGTGGGGGCTGGGAACACTGAGCTTGTTAGTGAGAAGATTGTGGGGAGGGTCTGTGGTAAGGTTGCTTTGGGAGATGTTCTGGAAATCCAGTGTAGAAAATAATCCTAGAATTGTTAGGAGCTGTGAGAGCCAGACCAGCTGTCTCAAAGTGGCCCGCGGTGTTTTACAAATCTGGAATTGCCAGTGTTGGAGAATCAGATTAAGATTTCACAGAACATTTTAGATCCCTGGCTGCTCTTAAACAGCAGGTTTTCTGGTAACCCTGGACTGGCATTCTTGCTTGTCTGCAGTCAGGGCGGATCTGTTCAGATGGGCGAGCATGTGAGTTCAATTTGCCATGCTCCCCAACACTCCCTATTGCCTCCCAGACATGAGCTGTGATTGACGATCAGTTACTAGAGATAATCAGGCCCATGCTGCTGTTCCCAGATGTCTTTACCCTTTTGGGTGCCCTGCCTGCCCCAGTAGACCACCGAGTTGACCTTCAAACACCTCTAACCTTGGGAGTTTGAATTCTCTCCTGCAATTACAATTAGATTGTGCTTTCTTTGGTGGGGCTGAATCATTCTTTCAGAAGGAGTTGCTGAAAATTTGCAGGTCATAATGACTATGTGAACTTCTAGGTGGAATTACTGTTTGATGATTGACCCCAGGTCACTCTCCTTCGAATGTTCCAGTGACACCCAGCAGGGCTGGTGTGTTTTTCATCTTATAACTCTGGTCCCACCATGTGTCTGCCTGACCCATGAGTGAGAAAAAACCAATAGTTCCCAATACCCTAGGCTCCTGTCACTCACCTGTGCTTTAATTTTAGCACCCAAATGCTACCAGTGTCTGCTGCTCTTTCTTTAGACCAGCTTTGTCATTGACACTGGCTGCTGACTCGCATGTGTTGGCTTTGTGCTGGATGTGCCTTGGGAGCTGCTGTTTTAAAATAGATTGTCCTGTCAAGAGCACCCAGGTGATGGACCTTCAGTGGTAGGAAAACATATTTAAAGGCATAGTATGTCTGGAGAGTTCGGAATCACTCCATTTAGGGATGTCTTTTAGAGGTGGGATATGGATAAGTAAAACCAGGGCCAGTTTGGGGAGTCCTGTGGGTGAGCATGTTTCTGTACTTCTTAAGGTGGGGGGAGCAGGGTGGGGTAGGAACAGTGGGGAGGGGTGGGGCCTCAGTCTGTGCTAGCTCAGGCCCTCCCCCACCATCTGGCAGCTTGTTTAGGGATCCTCTATGTTTTTTCTTCTGCCACAGATTGCTTTCTTGTGATAATGGGGGAGCTAAGTCGATAATTTGTCAAATTTATGAGCATCAATTTTTGGATATAAGGTAGGGAAAACTTTCTGTGGCGATGACTCAGGCATCTGGCGGAGTCATTAGTCCTGGGCTGGGCCCAGCAGCACCGTTGCTTCCCTGCCTCCCTAGGCTCTCCCTGATCCCATCCCTCCATGTGGCCCTAGGACCCGGTCCTGGGAAATCTTGGCTGTCAGCCTGGAGTTCTTGCTTAGGAGATGGAAGGGAATAGCATGCCTGACTAAAATAATTCATGCCTGCCACAGTCATAATTTCATTTTCCTGGGTTTATAGTTTGTTATAAATGGGAAGAAACCACCAACTGGGGATGAGTTATTTTTGAGCAGGAGGTCAATGAACATGTTTTATATTTTTGCTTTGCTGGAAAATGCAAGGAAACCTGATTTGTTGTAGGCCGACACTATTGCCTCTTCCCTGTCCTCCCTTCCGCCTCACTCCTAACCCAGATTCTTCTGGATGGATAGAAGAAGGGTCACTGCTTGAGGAGAGGGCATAGGGCATGTGCTGGTTCAGGAAGCCCCCGTGTGGATTTCAGGGATGCCCCGAACCATGCTCTGTTGGCTGTAGTTCCTTTGGCACCAAGGCAAAGACCAAGGCTGTCTTGTCTCCTCTGTGCTGATACCTTTGCACCTGGAATGGCGTCTCAGCCAGAATGGGCAGCAAAAGAAAAGTAGTTGTTGAATGAGTGAAAACAACATATGATGTATGACTGTAAAGCCAGAGTCTCATTTCCCCAAAGCATAAATTGGTATTTGATGGTAGCGCTTATGCACATCTCCTGTGCACATCCCCTATGGTCAGGAGCCCCTGACAAAGTCAGTGCTGCTCAGTCTTCCCTACTGTTGGTCCTGTCATTTGGTAAGGTGTATATACATGTTTGGAAGTATTTTTCTTTTGAAAGATCTGAGGAAATAAGTAGAAATTATTCATGACGTGGTCTGTAGGAGAATTGTGGCAGCATGCCAGTATTCTTACCCAGCCCACTTCTGCCATACATTTAAGAGCCTTCCCGTGACCCTCAATTAGACATTAACAGACATTTCTTTTGCATTGAACTTGTCAAGAAAAAAATAATCAATGATTGTTCCTTGTGAAGGGTGAACTGTCATGAGGGCAGCTGGCAGGCTGGCTTGTTTTATCGTCCCCTCCAAACTTTCCTCACCATAGGTCCCCCGCCAAAGAAATCTTCCACTTTATCTTTCTTAGTTGTGGTCAGCCTTCAGTCTTGCCACACTTCCTCCTGGGGATGTAATGAAGCACATGCGTGGGCCCTGGGTTGTGCAGAGCAGATGTGAGATAAGGGAGCCAATGTGCACATTTCTGCAGGGTTCTCATCCTGCATTTTAGGGAAGTGTCGCTGGTCCCCTGCGCAATGTACGATGTTTTTATTCTCTTTTCCTCTTGCTGTACTTGATGTTGAGCCTGAATCCAGTCCCGGCATTTAGCTTCAGGATTTTTTTTCCTTCCTCCCTAGGGAGTAATTGCTTAGAAAAATGCCCTCTTGTCAAAAACATAAAGTCTCAAATATCATAAATTGGCTGTGAAAACGCCTCTGTCATTTGGCTTAGTATTTTAGCCATTGCTAATGGTTGGGAGGTTGCAGCACAATGGCAGGTCCCTTTGGACACTGCTTGGACTGACTGGACTGTTGGCCACCTGCTTTTCAGCGTGTGAACACGCATTTGGGGACCAGCCTACTATCACGGGCATTGCAGTCTCTTAACGCTTTCATGGTTTGGAGAATTCTAGGACCCATATGCTGTTTCACAGGTAACTGAGACTAGCTAAAAATAGAGTTTAAAGGGCCCCACTGTTCTGGCATTGGAAATCACGGCCCTTTATTTTTACGCCACCCTTTGTTAGCTGTAACTACTTCCAAGCCTGGGTAACAGGAATCATTAAGCAGGACCTTCATCATTTGGATTATGTTCTGAGTTTGAACCCTAACTTCCAGCTAGTTGGAAGGAGAACCCCACTGTGTTGACATATGAAGTGCCGACTGCCACGAGGCTCCCCTTCTTCACCTCACCCTCTCTTTAGGAGGATTCTGTTTCACTGTGCACTTAGGGTGCCTGTCACCACCGCCCCCCCAAAAAATCACGTTGAAAAGAGTGAATTCTGGCTCTGGCTCTCTGGGAATTTACGGTACTGGTCAAAGAAACATCCAAAACAGATTGGCATACACCAGCTTTGAGACTGTTGAAGAATAGCGCTGAGACTCAGACCCACACGCTGTGGGGTCAAGGTGGTCAGAGTGGAAATTGTCGTCACTATGCATAGTTACAAATTGACGCATTAAATGATAGGTAAGCCTAGGCTTAACTTCCATTGCTCATTTCATAAGTAATAATCTCATTTTACTATCCCCATTCTTGCCCACCTTCAGTTCCAGAAATAACTCTGAGTGGGTTTTCTTTTTAAAGATCTGTGTCAAGCAGATAACTCATAAAAATGGCACAGGCAAAGCGTTCTATTTAGAATTGCCCTGTGACACAGAACCATGTGTGTTTTCTGTCCCTGGGCACTGGTTCCTTTGGAGGTAAGTTCCTTTGGAACCAGACCTTCAGCAGGAGGCAGTTGAAAGTGCTGTGGACTTTGCATAGATAGTTTTACTTAAGAAAGAATCAGTTATTTATCAGACCTAAAACAAGCTACTATGGCATATGATAACCAGGTAAATTCCTTTCCTATTGTTGCCAAAACAGATTACCACAGAATTCGGAGAATTTTAAGTTTTACCACAATAGTAGGCTTAAAACAGCACAAATTTATTGTCTTACTGTTCTGTAGGTCAAAAGCCTGATGCTGGGCTAAAATCTATGTATTGACAGGGCTGCATTCCTTTCTAGAAACTCTAGGGAAATTTCCATTCCTTTGCCTTTCCTGGTATTAGAGACTGCCCATATTCCTTGGACCATGGCCCCCTTCCTTCATTTTCAGAGCCCGCGACAGTGGGTCCTATTCTTCTCATATCACATCACTCTGACTTCTTTGCATCCGACTTAGACTTTTAAGGATCCATAGGATTATTTTAGGCCCACCTGGATCATTCAGGCTATTCTCCCTATTTTAAGGTCAGCTAATTAACATCCTTAATTCTGTCTGCAACGTTAATGTCCCTGTGGTGGTATTTACAGGTTCCAGGGATTAGGATGTGGGCATCACATCAGATGCGGCCAAGGGTCAGTTGTTTTGATGGCGGCCTGTGTGGAAGACAGCTTCCATCTTTGCAGTTTGAGGAAGTTGGCAAGGAGACTTCTTTCAATTCAGCAGGCCACGAAGCTTGTCAGGTGCCTTGTTTCTCTGTAGCATTGTCCTGGAGTTTTGATGACCCCAGCTGGGACCCTCACCTAGGGCTACCTTCCCAGGGCAGCTGGGACTGGGCATGGCCTTGAAAAGGAGCAGGGAGTTCAGATCGCTGGTAACCGCTGGGCTGACCAGCAAGAGAGGAATGAGGAAGCAGAGGGACGAGGACAGGAAATGACAGATGACTCTGCCCCTTGGGAGGAAGAAAATAGAAGATGGGGTTGGTTACATCTGGCCCCAAAGAAAATAAAAGCGTGGGCTTTTTTGTTGTGTGCTTTGTGGTTGATTCCATTGTTGAGTCAACTTAGAGACTCTGGGCTAAATAAATTAGTTTGGTCACGTTTTGGACATGCAGTATACTGCAACCCCTACAGGCCCCAGGGGTTCAGTTTGGACACTTGGTGTCCCAGCGGAGGCTTGTTACTGTTCAAGCAGCTCTCTCTGGAGAGAGTAACAGCCCAGCTCAAGACGTCGTCCCAAGAGGGCTCTGCTGTGGGGAGTGTAGCCTGGTCTGGCACATGCTCCCAGAACCACAAACGTGCTCTCAGGAATCCGAAGAAATAATCTGTTGTGAACTGATGACCTATACTGGTTTGGCCTTTGAAGAATGGTCAGATTCTTTTGGGAAACAATTGAAGGGAGCCTTGTGCGCCTTTTCCCACAGTCCCACGACCAGGAGGAATGTTAAAGGAAAAGCATGTCTCAGACCGATTTTAGCCACTGATTCAGACAATTGTTGCCGAGCAGGCACAGAGAGAGCTCCCAGTCTGTTCTTCAAGTTCGGAAGAACTGGTGCTCCCTTGCCAAAAGCAGACACATTCAAGACAGATGTGATGGCAGCTTTCAGCTACCCCTGGGGGAGTGGGAACAGGGCCCTCCTTTAACAGTCCGCCATGGGCCTTCACACACTCTAGGACCCCCTCTCTGAACAGGATGGACTGATGGTCTTCCTAGATTCTTCTGCCTGGTTCTTGCTAGGGTCAAGATGCCAGTATGGTATTTCCACCCAGGCTGGAGAGCAGGGAGCCACTGCTCATTTCCATTGTGCTCACTGACCAGTCTGGGGCAGAGGGACTCTAATTAGTCTTTCACCTTCGCTGCAGTGTTCTCTTCTAACTTGGGTACTTCAGGTGTGAACTGAGCATGTTCAGGATAAAGATTAACTGGTATACGACTACATCTGTAAATTACATGTTTTTTTAAGGGGTGGATTGATTTAAATTTTTTAAAACTTTTTATTTTTCCTTTAGACTTAAGGAAAAGATGCAAAAGCGGTATAGTTTCCATACTATCCCACACTCAGCTTCCTCTAGTGTTCACATCTTATGTAATCATAGTACTGTTATCAGAACCAGGGAATCAACGTTGGTATACTGTTTACTAACGATCTTATTTAATTCCATCAACTCTCCACTAACCTTTTTTTTGGTTCTAGAATGCTATCCTGGATCCCACATTGCATTTAGTTGTTATTACTCCTTAGTCTCCTGAAATCTGTGACATTTCCTGTCTTTTCTTGTCTTTCATTATCTTGACACTTTTGAAGAGTATTGGTCAGTATTTGATTGAATGTCCCTCAGATTGGGTTTTCTCATGGTGGTGAAATATTTATGACATAAAATTTACCATTTTGACCATTTTAAGTGTACAATTCAGTGACATCAAGTCCATTCATTCACAATGTTGTACAACCATCACTACTATTTCCAGAACACTCTTTTTTATCATCCCAAACAGAAACTTCGTGCCCATTAAGTGGTTGCTCTCCACTACCTCCTTACCTCAGCCCCTAATAACCTCTATTTTACTTTCTATCTTTGATTTTGCTTATTCTAGGTACCTCATAAAAATGGAATCATACAATATTTGTCTTTTTGTGAGTGGCTTCTTTCATTTAGCACAATGTCCTCAAGGTTCATCCATGTCGTGGCATGTATCAGAACTTCATTTCTTTTTAAGGCTGAATAATATTCCACTGTATAGATATACCATATTTTGTTTATTATTCATCTGTTGATGGACACTTGGGTTGCTTCCATCTTTTAGCTATTGTGAACAGTGCTGTTATGAACATGGGTATATAGGCATACCTCGTAAATATTGCAGATTTGATTCCAGACTACCACTATAAAGTAGATATCACAATAAAGCAAGTCACATGAATTTTTTGGGTTGCCTCGTGCATATAAAGTTATGTTTGTACTATATTGTAGTCTATTAAGTGTGAGATAGCATTATGTCTAAAAATCAAGGTACACACCTTAATTTAAAAAGTGTATTGCTAAAAACTGCTAATTATCATCTGAGTTGTCAGCGAGTCAATGTTTTTGCTGGTGGAGGGTCTTGCTTTGATGTTGATGGCTGCTTACTAATCAGGTTGGTGGTTGCTGAAGGCTGGGGTGGCTGTGGAAATTTCTTAAAAGGAAACACCAGTGACGTTTGCCTCAATTGGCTCTTTTGTGAATGATTTCTCTGTAGCATGTAATGCCATTTGATAGCATTTTACCCACAGTAGAACTTTCAAAATTAGATTTAATCCTCCCAAACCCTACTGTTGCTTTATCAACTAAGTTTATGTGATATTCTAAGTCATGTATTGTCATTTCGACAACCTTCACAGCATCTTCACCAGGCGTAGATTCCATCTTAAGAAACCACTTTCTTTGCTCATGCATAAGAAGCAAACCCTTATCCGTTAAAGTTTTATCAAGAGACTGCAGCAATTCAGTCACATCTTCAGGCTCTACTGATTCTAGTTCTCTTGCTATTTCCACTGTAGTTACTTCCTCCACTGAAGTCTTGAATCTCTCAGAGGCATCCATGAGGGTTGGAATCAGCTTCTTACAAATTCCTGTTAATGTTGATATTTTGACCTCTTGCTATGAATCATGAATGTTTTTAGCGGCATCTAGAATGGTGAATCCTTTCCATAAGGTTTCAATTTACTTTGCTCAGATCCATCAGAGGAATCACTTTCTGTGGCAGCTATAGCTTTTAATTTTTTTTATTCTTCAATTACAGTTGACATTCAATATTGTATTAGTTTCAGGTGTACAGTATAGTGGTTAGGCATTTATATAACTTAAAAGGTGATCTACCAATAAGTCTTGCACCCATCTGACACCATGCATAGTTATTACAATATTACTGACTATATTCCCTAAGCTGTACTTTACATACCCATAACTATTTTGTAACTGTGAAATGTATTTTTTTAAAAATAAGACTCAAAAGTCAAAATTACTTCTTGATCCATGGACTGCAGAATGGATGTTGTGTTAGCAGACATGAAAACAACATTAATCTCATTGTACGTTTCCATCAGAGCTCTTGGGTGACCAGCTGCATTGTCAATGAGCAGTAATACAGGTTGGGGCAAAAGTAGGCTTATAGTGAGTACACGAAACAGAGTTTATTCTTGTATTATTATTTATTAATTAATGTATTACTTTCCATATGAACAACTGTAAATCTACTTTTGCCCCACCCTGTGTTCTGAAAGGAATCTTTTTCTGAGCAGTAGGTCCCAGCAGTGGGCATAAAATATTGAGTAAACCAGTAAAGCATGTTGTAAATAGATGTGCTGTCATCCAGGCTTTGTTGTTCTACTTACAGAGCACAGGCAGAGTCAATTTAATGTAATTTTGAAGGGCCCTAGGATTTTCAGGATGGTAAATGAGCACTGGCTTCAACTTAAACTCACCAGCTGCATTAGTCCCTAACAGGAGAGTCAGCCTGTCCTTTGACTCTTTGACGCCAGGCATTGACTTCTCTCTGGCTATGAAAGTCTTAGATGGCATCTTCTAATATAAGTCTGCTTCATTTACATTGAAAATTTGTTGTTCTGTGTAGCCACCTTCATTAATTATCTTAGCTAGGTCTTCTGGATAACTTGCTGCAGCTTCTACATCAGCACTTACTGCTTCACCTTGCACTTTTATGTTATAGAGAATGGTTCTTTCCATAAACCTCGTGAACCAACTTTTCCTACCTTCTAAACTTTCTTCTGTAGCTTCCTCACCTCTCTGAGTGTTCGTAGAATTGAAGGGAGTTAGGGCCTTGCTTTAGATTAGGCTTCAGCTTAAGGGAATATTGTATCTGGTTTGATCTTCCATTCAGACCACTAAAACTTTCTCCACCTCAGCAATTAGGCTGTTTCACTTTCTAATCATGAGTGTGTTCACTGGAGTAGTACTTTTTTTTTTTGTCCTGACCCAAGGACATGCTTATTGATTTTAGAGAAAGGGGAAGGGAGGGGGAAAGAGAGGGAGAGAAACGTTGTTGTGAGAGAGAAATATCGATCCGTTGCCTCCAGTACATGCTCCGACTGGGGACCAAAGCCGCAACCTAGTCATGGACCCTGACCAGGAATCAAACCCGTGACCCTTCGGTTTATGGGATGATACTCCAGCTAACTGAGCCACACCATCATGGGCTGGAGTAGGACTTTTAATTTATGTCAAGAACTTTTCCTTTGCATTCACAACTTGGCCAACCGGTGCAGGAGACCTCGATTTTAGCTTAACTTGGCTTTCGACGTGCCTTTCTCACTAAGCTTAATCATTTCTAGTTTTTGATTTAAAATGAGAGACAAGCAATTCTTCCTTTCACTTGACAGTTAGAGGCCATTGTAGTGTTATTAATTGACCTAATTTCAATATCACTGTGTCTCAGGGAATAGGGAGGCCCGAGGAGGAGGACAGAGATGGGGGAAATGGCCAGTTGGTGGAGCAGTCAGTACACGCATATGTATTGATTATGTTTGTCATCTTACATGAGTGTAGTTTGTGGTGCCTTCACACAATTACCATTGTAACATCAAAGATACTGATCACAGATCACCATAACAAATGTAATAATAATGAAAAAAGTTTGAAATAGTGTAAGAATTATCAAAATGTGATGTAGAGCAAATGCTGTTAGAAGGATGGCGCTAATAGACTTTTTCAATGCAGGGTTGCCACAAACCTCCAATTTGTAAAAAATGCAATATCTGCAAAATGCAATAAAACTAAACACAATAAAACAAGGTATGCCTGTATAAGTAGCTGGTTCACATTTTCAAAAGGAATGTGGAGAAACTGGAGAAGACAGAATCTGGAGCCGGCAGGAAGAGCTGCTATTCTGTTTCTCCCATCCCCGAGTGAGGCTGTCACAGGAGAGAAAGATTGGAGTGCAGCAGGGCAATGAGGTGGCAGGGAGATTCAGAGATGGGTCGGAAGGTTGAGGGGCCAGGAGGAGAGAGGGAGTCCACATTGTCATACTTGCCCAAAGGAGCCACCACAGGGAGATGGCCTAGAAGGTGCAAAGTGGGACGACTAGACAGAGTCAAAGTCCGAAGGGAAGAACCAGCAACCGTCAGGATCATATCCGGTGTAGCAACGGCAGTTCATTCCCCACCCCCACCCCACCCCCAGAGCCAGGCAGGAGGGAATAGGCCTGGGACCAACTGGAAGTAAAGTCCACTTACTACCTCCTCCTACTCTTTCCAAATTTTTGTGACTGTATCTCCCAGTAAGAAATATATTTAACATTGCAACCCTGGTGCACACATCCATCTTTAGTTATGATTGAAATACTAATTTCACAGAAAACACCTTTACTACATGAGCGGTACTCCGATATTTTGGATTCAAACCTGCTCCTTTTTTTTTTTTTTTAAAGCTTATTGTGACCTGGTTTGCCCTTGGTTTGAAAACAGTGCTACATGAAGCCTCACATGTGAAATTCTTTCTGCCAGTTAGTTTTTCTTTTTCTATCCACCCCTCACCATGAAAAATGTAAACCATGTAATCGATCATGTTTCCTTTTTTGGTTTAGTGGTCAGGAAACTCAAAGCCAAATTGGATTGACCAAGCAGTCTCTGTATCTCTATATGGTGGACTTATGCCATACATACTGATGCCTTAACCTTTCCTGGCTCTTGACCTTTTAAGTGTACTTTCCATGGTCCTAATTATTCATGTATTTTTCTTTTATTGCATGAATTCTTGGGAGCTGCCACAACCTGTGTGGAAAATGATGGAATGTGATGATAGAATACATAAAAAATCATTGAGAACTTTTGATCTCAGCTGAGAAAAACTGTGGAGTAAAGTCTACATCCTCAGAGATTTTTTTTTTTTTGAAGTGAGGTCTGGTCTATATTATTTTCTTTTGGCTCTGTGAACCTCTGATTTATTTTTCTGGCCCCTGTTTCTGTGTTTTAGATGATCTAGAAAGCACTGGTGCTCTTATTTCTTTTTAAAGAAGTTTACCTTGGTTGCTAAATTAGAATTTGGTAAAGTTGGTATTGGTGTGAAGGAAGGTGTCATTTTTATCTTTAAATAGTGACATTTTTACTTACACTCACATGTCCTAGAATGTCACTTGTTTATGGACACTTTGTAAATCCTAGGAATGTCCCATAATCATGTGCACCACCTCAGGTCTTGTTCTCATCCCCTTCTTGCTTTACTGTCCAACTGGTTTCTCTGCCATCTGCAGCCACTGCCCGAGTCTACCTGCCACAGGTGTCTTCAGAGGACCCACATTTATGGTTGCATTTCCCCTCTGCTCCCAAACCTCTGGTCACTCCTCATGCTTCCAGATAATGCAGTGTCTTCAACTCGTACCCAGGCCAGAACCCACCACACGGTTATTGCGCTCTAACTTTCAGTGCACCCCAGGTCAGAAGGCTTTGAGGAAGGATGACATAAAGACCGCTGGATGTGCCTGGACCCCTTAAGAGGCGGTATAGACAAAGGAGGAAGAGTTTGGAATTGAGTCAGTTTTATTTACTGAAGTTTTAAGTGAGCAAATGAAAACTAAACAAAGGAACAAACAAAACTAGTATTAGATCCAGGGAAAAAAGTTTTGACGGAAAAGAAACACTCTCAGCATAGCAGGCGGGCAGGCGTTCAGTAGGGTTGTGCAGTCCTAATGATGTAACCATGCGTATTAGTTTGCTGGGGCTGTTAGAACAAAGTACCACAGACTGGGGGGCTTAAACAACACAAATGTTTTTGCTCCCAGTTCTCTGTAGGCTAGGAGTCTAAAATGAGGGTGGCAGCAGGGTTGATTCCTTCTGAGGACTGTGAGGGAAAGATCTGTTTCAGGCCTTTCTCCTTGTCTTGTAGATGACCGGCTATCTTTCCCTTTGTCTCTTCACGTCCACTTTCCTCTATGTGTGTCTCTGTGTCCAAGTTTCTCCTTTTTATAAGCACACTGTCATTCTGGGTTAGAACCCACCCTAAATATCTAATCTTAATTACATCGTTAATGACCCTATTTCCAAATAAGATTACATTCTGAGGTACTGGGAGGCTAAGACATGAATTTGGGAGGGGGGAACAATTCCACCCTGAAAGACATTGAACATTGACCCAGCCAAAATGCTGATCCACCCCCCTACAGGTTGGGGAAGGTAGGAAATGTGTAGAGGGGGTGAGAGAGGAGAGCAACAGCTTCAGATTTCATGCTGGGAAGGCATCAAATAATGCCTCAGGGTGAAGACCTCAAGGCATGGGGATATTAGCATCTTATTTAGAGACTTGGAAGCAAACAGATGATCAACTAAAAGAGGGAAAAGTTGTCGCTTTGCTCTGACCGGGTGGCTCAGTTGCTTGGAGCGTCGTCCCATACATCAGAAAGTTGTGCGTTCGATCCCTGGTCAGGGCACATACCTAGGTTGTGGGTTCAGTCTTTGGTTGGGGTTTATACAAGAGGCAACTGATCTATATTTGCCTCTCACGTCAATAATTCTTTCTCTTTCTGTTTCTCTTTGACTCTCTCTCTCTCTCTCTTTCTCTAAAATCAATTTTTTAAAAAGTTAAAAGACATTTCTGGGGAGAGGAGTTTGGGGGAGGACGTTAGAGTGCTCCTTTTCCCAACAGACCTTTACAGCTATTTGACTCTCTACACATGCATAGGGTGACTTGGATGACAAGGATCTGTGTTGCCCCTGCTGCCTACACTGAGCTGCTCTCACCTTCATTTGAGGTGATAAAAGGGAGCGGGGACTATATTGGCATTAAAGGTCACTACCGACAAGAAGTGATGTCTCAGGCTTTCTGGGACGTATTTTTTGTTTCATTTTAAGAGAACTAAGCAAGGTGTCTACTTTCTTTTTTCTGTGTTACAGTTATCAAGTTCGAAGTGAGCTAGAAGCATCTGACAGGAACTGTCACTAACCCACTGCGAAGTTAGTTTTATTTTGGTTAGGTGTAATTGTTTTATGTTTGCCTCTGTGGGAAGTATCGGTGATAGAGTTCCCCTCCTTTCTTTTCTAAAAGCTTCCCTTTTGTCTGTGGAAACCTCTCTCTCTCTCTCTCTCTCTCTCTCTCCATGCTCCTGTGACATGATGGGAATTCTGTGTGCTGAAGTGGGCACTTCTATCTGCACAGAGCCTGAGTCCCACTGATGCCAAATGGCTTGCGGAATGAGCTAGTCTGTTAAGTAGCTGGTGGAATGATTGTATTAGGCCATCTGTGGAAAGGATTAGAAGAAAATAAATGTGGCAAACAAGCAGGCCAGGACATTTTAAAAAGTATAGCCATACTTTGGTACTTGTCAGCTTCAGGACCCATCAAACCCTGTACTTGTCGCATATTGACAAGGAAGAAAAAGTTTCAGCACTCGACACTTGCTCGGGACTCATTGCACTTGCTAGAACTTGTATGAGTCACAGTGCCTCCCCACAAGAGAAAATGCTTCATCTTTCAGTACCCATTGGTTTCGGCACTCCTCTTGAGTTCCGGGACAAATTAACAATGAGTACCGAGGTACCACTGTACTTTATGACACACAATTCAATTAAGTGAGTACTAGTTAGAATTTAATGTTTGGCCCTGACTGGTGTAGCTCAGTGGATTCAGTGTTGGCCTGCAAACCGAAGGGTCGCCAGTTCGATTCCCCAGTCAGGGCACATGCATGGGTTGTGGGCCAGGTCCCCAGTAGGGGGTGCACGAGAGGCAACCACACATTGATCTTTCTCTCCCTTTTTCTCCCTCCCTTCCCCTCTGTCTAAAAATAAAATAAATAAAATCTTTTAAAATATTAATGTTTGCACCATCATTATATTCACTTAAATGACAAAAAGGAGTCCAATTGTGATATGTGGCACATTGCTCAATGTATTCTGAAATGCTTAGTCAAAATTTTTACACATTCCTTGTTTGTGTACTACTATGCCAGGTAGGGGCTAAGAGTAAACGAAAATATATACCCAGTTCCTTCTTTTAAGGAACTTAAATTTTTTTTAGAGATAGGATATATAATTTAAGAGGTTATAAGAGTTCACATAAGAGTCTAAGTCAGAGATTGGCAAACTTTGAGCTACAGACCAAACCTGGCCTGCCGATGATTTTCATAAATGAAGTTTTATTGGCACACATCCATGTTTATTCCTTTTCCTATTGTCCATGGCTGCTTTCTTGCTATAATGGCAGAACTGAGTAGTTGCAACAGAACATATGGTCCACAAAGCCTAAAATATTTATGACCTGGTCCTTGAAGAAAAAGCTTATCAACTCCTGGTCAAAGACCATAATTCAGAAGATGTTATCAGGCAGCATATAATAATTAGAAGTGATTTAGTCAGTAACTCTATAGTTAGTAAGTCTGAGAATGTAGTCGTGGGTAGCCTGAAGCAGGGGTTGAAGTTGACCTCAAGTCATGAAACTAGAGGACATTTTGTGATGTAAGGGGTAAGGAACCAGATTTCATGTATGAGAACATACACGGTGCCCTTGGGGAAAAATGTGTGGGGTGACATAGACGAGGACTGTGAAGCTGGAATTGGGGCTGGGGGCTAGGTATAAATGCCAACAAGGTTGTCAATGTCAAACCCTGCACCAGTTTGAGGTCCTCTGAGTCCCAGGATCAAGAATGAAAACTTTCCCCAAACGTGTTTTTTTTCAAAGACAAAATTCATTTACAATAAATATTGATTCCAGATCTATTACGTGGTTGACCTCCAAGAGGATGTTAGCATTCACTGACACACATTCCCCTACGGACTAGTGAATCCAGGTTATTTTTTTTCTTGTAGTGCTAGTTTTAGGTGTGTTTGAAGAAATGCTGTCATTTCCAAGAGGCATTTATCCTTGAGGTCCTTTGAAGGCCACTAACACCAGGAGACTTGTATGGATAGGCAATCTCCCTTTCCATGGCAACAGTGTTCTGGAGAGTCTTTTGAGAAAAGAACTCTGGAAAGAAATGTGCAGATGAGAGATGTTGTGAGAGAGGAGGGAAGGAAGGAAGAGACCACCTCTCCCCTTCCCCATACTTGACCACGTCTTAATCTCTGCCTTTCCTTTAGAGCTCCTGTCCCCCATTTTATCAGGGTCTGCAAAGCTCCCTGCACATGTCCTTGCAGTGTGTGCTTCCACCCTCCAGATCCCCAGACCTGTGCAGTTGGTCAGTCGTCATACCTTTTCAACTTGCCACCATCTCCGCTATTCCATGACTGCCCCCTCACAGTCAGTATCCTGCTGTCTCGGCACCTGACAGGAACTGAGCTCCCCCTCTCTCCCTAAATCAGTTGCTGGAGGCCACTAAGCTCAGCTCTGAATCCTTTTTCTTCTGTCCGTGCACAGCCCAGGGATGCCTGTGTGGTGCTTGACTCCGGCCCTGCTGTAGAGAGGTGGTAAGGATGGGCCAAGGGGCTGTTGCCTATTCTGTTGGGTCCTCATAGCCACCCATTAATGCTTTCACTTACCTCTTACCCACTCCTTTGTACACACACACAGACACAGATACACACTGTACAAAAAAAAAAAAAAAATCCCATAGTGCATTTTGCACTGAGCTTCTTTTAGACTGTTTCTCAAGCTCCTCGGATGCTCTTCTCACCCCTGACCCTCACCAACAGATAACCCTGATGTCTGTGTTAGAGAATGGGTCAGCTCCCTTGTGCACCTTCACCTTTACGCCTCTATTGCTATTGACACACTTATCCCCTTTTACCCTCTTTTTATGTAATGTCAGGGAAAGAAATATCCTTCCTTCTCTTGTCATTCTTTCCTGACTTCTCTCTCATGTTGGGCCCCTGACTCATATTCCTGTTGTTTAGCCTGGTGCCTCTGTTCCCCCAGCCTCTCAATAAATACTGGATGAACGGGCCATTCTGTCTGAGAAAATGTCCGCTAAGAATTTGTAAGGGCCAGCAGGCCTAATTAGGCCTGGTTTTGTATTTGAGTACTCTACCTGTACTCACGTGGGCACTTTGGTTATTTTCACATTTTTATCTGTGCCGTCACAGTAGCTGGAATTTACATCTTAGAAAACCTTCAATTGATTAAAAAAATATGAGCGGGAACAAGGGCAAGAAGAGAGGCTTTGAATCCAGACTGGCTGGCGCCCGGGGTATCAGCTCCGTACCTTTAGACAAGTTATCTGCCTCTCTGGGAACCAGATTCTTTCCAAATTAGGGACAACAATAGGCGCCTCATAGAGCGTGTACCAGTTACTACTGCTCTGTCACAAATTACTCCAAACTCTGCACCTTCAAACAGTCATTTTATTATGCTCATGGATTTTCTGAATTCAGACTGGACATGGTGGAGATGGCTTGTCATGTTCTGCAATGTCTGGGGCTGCAGCTGGAAAGACTTGAAGGCTGGGGATTGAGTCAACATTGGGGGTCCTGGAATCAACTAAAAGGCTCTGACACTGACATGGCGTGGGCTGGGTGACTCAGCAAGTGAGTGGCCCACTGGAGTACCTGCATGTGAGTCCTGAGTATGACTTAGCCTCCTTAAAGCGTGGAGGTCTTCTGGGTATTCCAGCAGGTGTCTTGGAAACTGCATATTAGCCTCTTGTCACCCTGGCCTCAAAAGCCTCACATCCCTTCCCTGCACTCTCCTGGTCGCAGTGTTCACAAGCCCGCACAAATTCAAAGGCCCCCAGAGGGAGACTCGACTTCCCCTGTTGGTGGCTGGGGTTACATTCTGGAAGGCCATGACAGATGGCAGAGATCACTGAAGCCATCTTGGAAAGTATAATGTGCCACAGAGTGGTTGTTACAATTTAGCGATGTGATGAGGATAAAGGCACCTGGCACCTAGAAATTAAGACTCTATTTTCATTCAGCCAAGGTTTATGTTCCTACCATATGTCAGACATTAGGCCGGCACTGGGTCTTCATGGGCAAACACAGCAGATGTGTTGCCTGCCCTCCTGTAGCTTTTACTCTAGTGGGGGACGCAGGCAACAATCCAGTGTGGTTGGATCTGTGACAAGGACTTGGAATTTTATCTCCTTTCACAGAGATGGGCTGGTTGAATGTGTGGTTTATTTATTTCATTTGAAGTGGGACTGAAGTGAATTCCCCCCCTGTGAATGTGAGGAAGGGCCGTCTTCCCAGGGTTAATGTGGTCCCGCTCGCCGCTGCCTACAGCAGACCTGGAGGCTCGTAGTGCTGACCGGTGCCTCAGAAATCATTAGGCCTGGGATCACAAGCACCCTGTTACCCCATTGTTCAATGCAGACTTATACTCCTCCTTCCTCAAATGGGCTTTAGGAGAGTGGTGGAGGTACAGAGAGTCACGTGCGGGAGGGTCTTCAACCTAGATGTGGATCCCCCCCCATTCTGATGTGGACCAGGCTGGGAGAGAGGCAGGAGGAGGCTGCACAGGTGATTCTGACACCTGGCGAGGAACCCATGGGATACAGATCAGCACTTCTCAGGTGACACTTATGTGTTAGTCCTCTGGGGATCCTGTTACACTGCAGCTTCTGATTCAGCAGGTCTGTGTGAGGCCAGGGCCTACTGCTGAGCAGTGGGGGTGTGGGGAGTACCAGTGAGGTACAGACAGGTGCTACTGAGGCTTGCCCCTGCCGGCGAGAGGCCGGCTCTCAGAGAGCAGGGCGCTGAGGGCTAGGCGGGTGATCTGCCATGTTTCAGCACATGTTTCTTAAAGATGACTACTCTTCTTAAAAGCCATAATCACAACATTTTACACCTAAACAACGAGAACTACAGCCTTCCTTATACAAAACTCAGATCAAGAAACCCAAAATCAGAATCCGAATTGGTATAACCACTATGGAAAACATTATGGGGATCCCTCAAAAAATTAAAAATAGAAATAACGTATGACCCAGCAATCCCACTTCAGGATCTATATCTGAACAAAATGAAATCATTATCTCCAAGAGATATCTGCATTCCCCTGTTCATTGCAGCATTATTCACAACAGTCAACCCATGGAAATGGCTTACATATCTATTTGTGGATGAATTGGCAAAGAAAATGTGGTACTGGGATGGTGAACACACAATATAGTGTACAGGTGATGTGTTGTGGAATCGTGCGCCTGAGACCTGTATAATTTTGTTAACCAGGGTCATGCCAATAAATTCAATAAAAAGAAAAAAATTCTGGTATGTATATATAGTGCAATATTATTTGGCTACAAAAAGAAGGAAATCCTGCGACTCTCGACAGCATGGATGAACTTTCAGGGCATTACGCTAGGTGAAATAAGTCAGACAGAGAAAGAGAAATACTGTATGTCCTCACTTATACGTGGAATCTAGAAAAACCAAACCCATAGAAACAGTGGACTGGTGGTTGTCAGGGGCTGAGTTGTTGGTCAGAGTGTACATTTCTAGTCATAAGATAAGTTCCGGGGGACCTGGGGAACCATAGTTAACAATACTATACTGTATACTTGAAAGTTGTTAAGGGAGTAGGTCTTACATGTTCTCACCATTGCCACCACCTCAACAAAATGGTAATTGTGTGAGGTGAAGGATGTATTAACTAACCTTATTGTGATAATCAGATTACAATATAGAAACCTATGAAATCATTGCATTTATACCTTAAATTTACACAGTGTTATAGTCAGTTGTATCTCACTGAAGCTGAAAAAAGAAAAGGACATAACACATGAATGATAAAAACAGTCATATCCTCACTGTGTATGCATGCGCCCACGTACCAACCAAAAAAAAAAATCCAGATTCAGAATGTTCACAGAGGCAGCTTTGCAGCCCTGTTCTGAGGTCCACACTCACAGACATGTTGTGGAGAACACACTTCATATTATATTTGTTGCTTATTACATTTTTTTAGGTAGCTAAAAGGATATTTTAACAAAGGAGTTAGGATTAAGCATTCTACAAACTCCCAAGTAAACACAGTCTAAGTCCCAGTTGCCTTAGGATTTCTTTTATAATGCCTGTCATGTAGGGAGATAATCACAAATTTGATTACTTGAAGTAAATTTTAAAATTATTCACAGAGAATATACTATAGCACTAAAAAGGAAAAATACTTTTGGATCAATTCTTTACTTAAATATATTTGCAGATAGTGCCTTTAATAAAAAATTCATGTATTGAAACACACACAGACACATGCACACAAACACTTTTAATATCTTTCTTCCTTTACAAACCCCATCTTCCTTTTCAGGTGCCTTGTTATGTACAACAGGGTTAGCCGAATCACTTGAGAAACTACAGGTTGCGCCAGCTCAAGTTACACCAGCAGTACAATTTTTCTCTTCATCTCTTAGGTTCAGTGTAGAATATTATTCTTCTACTTGCACACAGAGAGCATTTTAACAATCCGGACATGTTTCAGCACATATTTCTTAAAGATAAGGACTCTTTTCAAAACCATAAATACGATATCACTTTTACATTTGCAACAACTAACAATGTTTCCTTATCTTCAGACATCCAGTTCAAACATCCGATTATTACACATGGTTAAAATATTTTTATAGGCATTTGTTAAGATCTGGATTTGGAAGGTCCATGCTATGTAATTGTTTGGTTGTCTCGGAGTCTCTTTTAACCTAGGTTCCCACGTCTCTTTCCTTTTTCCTTTGCAATTTTTCTTTTGGTTGAAGGAACTAAGTCATTTGCTGGTAGAGTTGCCTGCAGTCTGTATTTTGTTCATTGCACCTAAGGGTACCGCCTAACATATTCTTGGGCCCCTGTACTCCTTGCAAATTGGAAGTAAATCCAGGGGCTAGATCCCACTCAGGTTTCAGTTCTTTGGCAAGAATGCCTTATGGGGTGTCACGTACTTCCTTCTGACAGGAGATTCTTGAAGTGCGGTTGTCTTTTTTTGAAATGTTATCAGCCGTTAATGACCATTGCCCAGGTCCTTGATTGCATTAGAGGTTGCAAAATGTCGATTGTCTAATTCTCTGATTCTGTTTTCAATTATTAGCCAAATTTCTCCTCAAAGACTGTTAGTTGTCCCAAATCCATATGGAAAAGGTAGGACAAATGTTTGATTCTTTCCCTTAATTTACCAGCTTTCAGAACAGTGAGTAGGTTCCCTAGCATCCTCCAAAGGTGACTACTAAGTTTAAAAAAAAAGTCGCTATGAGACATAGACCATATAGCATATAAATTCGAGATGTGACACCTATTTGACGTGTTTTAATCCATTGCAGTTATTCTTACTGATACACATATTGTCCACTTTGTGGCCAGTGGAAGCCTTTTCTCATTCATTTGTGAATTCTTTCGACATAACTCTTAGTCTCTGATGACTTCCTTGCTTTGACAAGGAAGCATTTTTTTAGTGCCTGACAGGGCGAAGCAGTTGGCTCCGTACTTGAGGGAGGAAAATGCATTGGGCAATGTGAGTTTTCTTTTCAGAAGCCCACAAGCTTCAGTTTTAACCTTCCGTTCTGCCTTCCAGGGGCTCACACTAGGGCAAGACTGTCATGCCAAAGGGTATAAATGAAGGTGAGCAGGGACACCGAATCTGCCAGGAAAGGCAGCGAGGGCAGCGAGGGCTCACCGTGGTTTCCTGTCACCTCTGTCTACTTTCTGTCTTACCAGACAGTGCGTTTCTTGTTAACAGAAGGCCATGCAGTGACTCAGCCCCCACCCCCCAACCCCCACCGGGCAGACTGACCATGGTGTTCTGTGGAATTGTTCTTCACTTCCCTCCTTTTGATCTGGTTCCCTACTCTTCCAAGCATTCTTGGCTCTTACAGCTGATTCAGCTTAGCTACACTGAAATCAACAGCAAGACTTTTGCCTTTCTTCTTTCATACATGTCCAACCATAAAACCAGTTCCCCATCCTCACTCCATACTATTGCAGTCCTCACAAAGTATGCTGTACTATTGGGCTTTGTGAATTAATTTTGCAGAAAAGCAAACCTTTTAGGTACCTTATCCATAATCAAATGTGTTTTAACCGTCTATGCAATGTCTGCCGAATAAAACTCATTCATGAAATGAGAGGGTTGTGTGTGGGACAATGTCTTCTAATTATTTTATTTTACATAATCTCAAATTAAACTAATACATAATTTAAGCAGACAGTTTTGACTGTTTCTCCTTCCTTGGTTAGCCCAAAATGTTTTGACCTTCTCACTGAGAAAAATGGGGATCACCTTCTAATTAGGTGCCCATCTTTGAGTCTTCTTTGAGTCTGAGAACCAGGCTGTTTTTGTAAAGCAAGGAAAAAAAGAAGACTATCTCTACTTATCTTCAAGCCATCAAATTACTTAAAACCATCAATATTTATGTAAAGCAACACTCATGTGCTTTCTTCACTCATCTACTTGAAAAAAGTTATGTTTTCTTTAAGTGGCTCAACTATTTTGACTTAACTGACTTTTTATTAGATTGGTTTTCTAACCTGTAGTTTACTTTCCCTCCATGTGTATTGTATAGGACCATTCTCTGTTGTTTTAGTCAACCAGAATCAATTGTCTATTTTCTTTGCTAGTTTTTTTCCTGCAAAATCATCTGCACACTTCCTCTGTGCTTTCTTTTTTATTTAAAAAGTCGTCTTCTGGCCAAGTTATTTTTTTCCAGTCTATCTAATGCCCACTCTTAAAAGAACCATGCATTAGGTTTGCAGGGGTTAATTTTAGTCGGGAAGTGTTTAATAACTCATTGTTCCTGGCTCCTTGGGTGAGGCCCTGGGGAGGCAAAGGCTTCTGAATGTGGGCTTTGAGGGACTCAGCCCCCAGGCTTTGTAAAGCACTTCCCCGTCCAGGGAGCAGGCAGCTCAGCCATGAGTCTGCATCACGTCTGTACCTTTGATTGAGTGCCCCTGTGCTGCCAGGGGCAGTGACCCTGGCAGAGGTGAGAATGGAATAAAGGCTGATCAGTTAGCACTTGAGAGGCGTGGACCAGTGGACCGTGCTTGTTTTGTGACTGACTGGTCATGCTGGTCTTTGACTTTCCCTAGCCTTCAAATCGAATAACTAGGCTCACATTTGTAATTGCATTTCATTGTGCTGAGTGATGAGCTGTGTTTTGGGGATACTTTCTCAGCACATGAACTCAATCACCAACATTTATTGAGCACCTCCCAGGTACCAGACCCCAGAAGAGAAGGAGGGGATGCTTAGCTCTGCCCTTTAAAACTGGGGTCCCCAACCCCCGGGCCATGTACTGGTACTGGACTGGGCCTGTTAGGAACCGGGCCTCACAGCAGGAGGTGAGCTTGAATGTAATGTACTCGAATCATCCCAAAACCACAAAACCAGTCACTGGTGCCAAAATGGTTGGGGACTGCTGCTTTAAAGGCTTCCATTCCAAGAGGCAGACAGGGAGGGCAGGCCCAGGGGAACCCTCACAGCACAACATGGTGACTGCCTGTGAGACTAGTGGCTGTCATTTATGGAACAGCTTCCATGTACAGGAGTTTACAGGCGTCGTCCCTCATCCTTGCAATAACCCACTGGGTAGATCATTTCCCACTTTTAAGCACAAAGAAAATGAACCGAAAACAGCTAGTAAATGTCTAACCTAGAATTCACTCCCAGACCTACCAGGCCTCAAAGCCTGTGTTCCTTCTACACCTTGTGTCCTCTGTAAAGATGCTTAGACAGAGGTGACAAGAGGGGACAGATGGACTGGGAGGCCTGGGCTCCTCGGGCTGTTCTAGAAAGCAGTGACAGGACCATCCTTTGTGCCATCTGAGGCAGTTGGTGGTGGGCCTCCTTTCCTCTCTCACAGTTGGATTTTTCTTTCTCTGTTTTCTTGGTGTATCTCTGTCACTTGTCCCTTGCCGATGCCCAGCTCTGGGAGCTGCTGCTGGGCTTGCTGCAGACGTTGCTTAGCCCTTTAGGAAGCCGTCTCCTCCTCCTGCCCAGGGGGAGGGTTCGGGCCCACCGGCCGTCTGTTCACTGGGGTCTGTGTTCTGAGCCTGTCTTCCTCGCTGAAGCTGGTGTTCAGTGTTTGACAGATTCAGGGCTGAGGAATGACCCCCTTGTTGGTCTGGTGCCACTTGGTGTGTTTGCGAAGACACCAAAGGGAATCTTGGTGTGAAACTCAGCTTCGTTGGACTTGGAGGTGGTGACAGTACCTGTGACCTGACCCAGGAAGCTCAGGTCCCCAAGCTCTCAGCTCTAACATTACTAGGAAAGCATGGGGTGGTGAGAACTGGATTTTGCACAGACTCGTGTAAGGAAGAGTCTATTTTTTTAAAAAGTTGATGCATGAGTGTATCCATTAGGGTTCTCTGGTGGCAAGTAACAGAAACCAACTTTCTGTTAGCTAAAGGAAAGAAGAGGACTTACCAGAAAGTTTACACTGCAGGGTGGAAGAAAAAGCTGGAGGATCAGGTTGGGGAAAGATGGTAACCAGACAGCCCCAGGGATCCCCACCTCTTCTGGGAGGCAGAGGTGGATTAAGGTCTGTAGAGGCCCCGGGCGCAGAAGAAAATATTGGACCCCTTAAAAAAAAAGAGAGAAACAGGGAAAATAAAAATACATGCCTTGAGAAGTCGGGGCCCAGGGCGTGCACCCAGTGCGCCCGCCATTAAATCCGCCTCTGCCTGCAGGGAGTACCTGCTGCATACATTTCCAGTCTTTGTCACGTCGCTACTGTGAGACATAGTTGAGTGTTGTGCTGTCAGAGGACAGGGCATGTTGATATATACTCCAAGCAGATTATATCTTATGGGGGAGGGGAAATTCCCTCAATTGCCTTCCCCTCCCTGAATGGGGAATGGTCTCTCTCTGGAACACAAACACAGACGACCACCTCCTTGAGTGAATGTCGGCATAAATTACAAAATAGACATCACGTAGCCTTTTTTATTTTAAAAAACTATATTAAGGTATAAAATTCTACCCATTTTAAGCATACAATTCAATGATTTTAGTAAATTTATAGCATTTTGAAATTCTCACCAGAATTTAATTTTAGAACATTTTCATCACCTCCTAAAGATCTCTCATATCCATTCACAGGCAGTCCCCATCCCCACCCCGGCCCTAGGCAACCACTGATCTGTGTTCTCTCTCTCTTTAGATTTGAACATAGATTATTATATGTTCCTGACTGGTGTAATTTTTTCTGGGTATTCTGGAAACTATGCTATATGTGAAAGAAAAAAAAACAAAACCCAATGGTGTGGGAGTCTGTATCTCACTGGTCTCAGTTTTCCTTCCTTTTCATTTTAGATTTTCCCTTCTCTCACCTGGACTGTAATTTGGGAGAGCTTAGTCCTAGTATTGGTGCTGCCATAACTTTGCTCTCACTCTCTCTAAGCCTCAGTCATGGAACCTTCCAGGCATCAACTCTTCATCTGTAAAATTAAAAAAAGGATTTGACAAGATGTTAAGTAATGTTCTTTCTGTCTCTAACTATCAGCAGTCATGATCTTTTTTGGTGAAAAATTCCTCCTGATTTTATATGCTCTCTTCAGAGGACTGGAACAAAACATTAACATTAGAAATTTATTCTTTAAAAATTCACAAAATGAAATAAGTGTAAAAGCAATTTGTGACATTTCTACTCCTGAAATTCTTAAAGCTTCAAACTCTACTGAGAGGCTTGAGACATGATCTATATAGGTGTGGCAAAAGTAGGTTTGCGGCTGTGAGTACGTGAAACACAGTTTATTTTTGTATTATTATTTATCGGTTGTTATTTTCCATACAATCAACTATAACCTGACTTTTGCCCCACCCTCTATGTGTATGTATATGGACGGAGGGAATTAATTGACAATTTGCGTTCTTCTTCATGCTCCGCGGTTCCAGGCAAGGGGGGTAGGATACTGAGAAAGAGCAGGGCTTGTCCCAGGTGGTCCTTACAGTCTGATGGGGGGGGGGCACCACAAACTCCCAGTATAGGAGCCCTAGGAGAGAAGTTCCCTGCGCAAAGGCAGAGAGGGGCCAGGTCACCCAGTGGGGCCTCTGAACGGCCACCGTGAGAAATTTGCCTGAGATGGATCTTGGCAGCTGGCTTAGCCAGCCAACAGTTAAAAACCACCCATTTCATCTTTTGGTGGAGGAGACATTCCAGCAAGTTTGAAGGCGGAGGTCAGAGGTCAGAGATGGGGGAGTTTGAAGTGTTCCGCCTTTCCAAAGCAGATCTCTTATGTCCTCTGCCTCTGTCTCTTCACACACACTGATTAGTTGTGGCTTTGGCTTTTGCAGTGGCAGTAGATGTAGCAAACTTGTGGAGGCTGGCTTTTGGCACGGCAAGCAGCTGGAGGGTGATATTTTTCTGACACAGAGATGTTCTTAAGTTTTATAATTTATGGTGTCTTTAAATATGGGATTTTGTTGACTGTTGCCCTAATTATACCTCTGATATATTCTGTTTAGCTTAATGTTTTAATTTTGTGCTCATGCCCAGAGGTAGTTGCCCAAAGGGTGCCCATTAAAAAATCTTAGGTAATGTTTTATCCTTGCCACAGCTACCTGCTGCTTCCTGAAGGCAAGGAAATGGGTTTGGGGAACACAGACTTTCTCATGGGTTCTTGTGAAGATTTTGAGTGTGTTTGTGTAATGTGAGGTCTTGATCTCCTGTCTGCCAAGTATTACCCTGAACTATCTCTGTCTAATAGAAATGTAATACAAGCCACATAAGTAATTTCAAATGCTCTAGTAGTCATATTTGTAAAGTAAAAAGAAACGAGTGAAATTAACTTGAATAATATTTTTAACCCAGTGTATCTAAAATATTATCATTTCAACATGCAATCAGTACAAAAATTAATGAGATATTTTACATTCTTTCTTCGTAATCTGTCTTTTCAATTCGCTGTGTATTTTACAGCAAATCTCAACTCGGAGTAGCCAAACTTCAAGTACTCCATAGTCACGCGTGGCGAGTGATACTGTAGTAGATAGTGAAGCCCTGGAACTTTTCGAGGCTTTACAAGGGATACAGAAAAGAGCCCTTAGAGAGGCTTGGAGAGCTATAGCCTCATAATTTATGAGCTCCTAACAAAGCCATACATTGGCTTCCTCCTCTTAGAGAAACCCGATATGTAAAAATTCATCTTGACAGGAAAGGTAGAGCAGGAAGTGATCATTCATGTTACAAAAGAATTAACCACAGGATCCTTTAAATAGCAAGCTAACTCCCTTAGTGAGCTGAAGACTCTGACTCAATTTGCAAAAATGTGATTGACACTTGGCATTTTAGTAGCATCTTTGTTGGGCAGAGAACTATCTGCCATTATAAAATGCCAGTTGTGCAGTTGGTTCATTAAAGCTTTATCGAGCACCTGTTACATGTCATGGACACTCAGAGTGGGCCACGACAGAACTAAGGATGGTCTGTACCCAGAAGGCATTCAGAGGCTCCCTGGGAGGCTGGGACACGGTGCAGCCCCCGCGGCATGGAATTGCCTCAGTGCCAGGGGGCCCAGGGGCTGCAGCAGCCAGGAGGGTGGTAAGAGGCAGCCAGGGCCCAGCTGGGGCCAGAAGGCAGGCAAGGTGCTCGTGATTACTTGTGTCTGGGAGTTTAAAGAAAGGTTGAATCAGGAAACACAAGCTCAATAGGATATTGGGAAGACTCAAAACTTAGGCAGCTAACTATGTTTTATTTGTCCCGGAGTCCCCCATCCCTAATGCCTAGTATGACTCATAGCAGACATCAATTAAGGTGTGTCCTTGGGTTCACAGGAAGAGGGAGAGTGAAGGAAGACCAGATGTACTGTCTTCAGTTTATGACAAAAGGCGGCAGCTGTTTACTTCTCGGTGACCATCTTCTTGAAGCAGATTCGTTGTCCTCTTCCAGCTTTGCCTTGGTGAAGCCCACACACAGCATGGAGAAAATGAAACTTGCTGTTTAGGAAGGAAGAAGCAAGGCTGTGTCCTGGAAGCTGATGGGGCTCTGCGTCCTCCGATGTACACAGGGTTCATTAGGCGGGTCCTTGGCCAGACTCCTCCTTAGCTGCGTTCCTGTTCTCCCTTTTCTCCCACAGGCAGGTCCCAGGTGCTGCCCCTCCTCTTCCCATGACTTTCTGTCCCCATCAGAAAAGCTATGAGCTTTCATCTCCAGGTGCTAAAGTGGGGTCACCTGGGGGGAGCCTAGGTCACTGTTCCAAGCCTTTTCTTGTTTAAAAAATAATACCTGTTATTAATAAAATAATTGACTACCTCCACATATGTATTTATTTATGGATCATGTGCGTATATTTCTGTACTAGTGGATTGAGAAAGCCCCAAAGAAACTTCTAAATATTTATTACTAGGTTTAGTGAACTTTTGGAAAACATAAGATTGAGTATTGTATGACTTTCAACATGGGTGAAAAAATGAAGACATTTGTCTTCATGGTTCAGATACATAGTTTAAATGTGTTGCTAATCCCAGTAGTTCCATGTTATACTTAAGTAACTTATACCTGTATCAAGGGTGGAAGAAAACCTATATTACAAATCGTCTTGATAATTTAGCTTTTTGGTTGCCTCCGTGCCACATCTGATTGGCTTGTCCTTGTGTTCACCTCCCAACATGGCAGGCGAAGAGCTCCCACCAGGAGCTGAAGTGGCAGCTCTGCCACTTTCTTGTGTATTTGGTTACATGCTCAGTATTGTCTCCCATCCCTACGTTCTTTTCACACATCTTTTCAAGCCTCTCACCCAGTTAGTGAGGGTGATCTTAGCTAAAAAGGATAACAGCCATAAAGAAGCTTTACCAAGAGGCCTCCGAGAACTGGGGGTCCCCCATGGAGCCGAAAGCTGGCGCGGGCAGCGCCCTGGTGGGGGAGCACTGCCATCCCTCAGGCTGCTCCCTGACCTTGGAGCGCGCCTGACTGCTGGACCGAGAGGCCGCGGGAAGGCGCCAGTGCCACTCAGCAAAGGGAATATCAGAGAGGTTGTATTTTTCTTTTTTTGAAATTAGAATAAAATGAATGGATGTTCTGATTTTTTGTTTCATCTTGTGAACTCGTTCCTGCAGTGAAGGCATCCCACTTCGGAGAGCCCTGCCTCGGAAAATAAGCTTTACCGGACTCCCCGTTCCTTAACTGGGGGGATGGGCATCGCAATATTGTGAGGATTGACTGAGATAATGCAGGAAAAGTGTCTGACACATAAACAGTGCTTACTGTAATTTCAGTTCTGATGGTGAAATTTCAATAGATCCATGTCTATGTAATTTGAAGAAAGCTATTATTTAACCGACCTGGTTCCAATTGTTCTGATGGCTCCTTTTTTATTTTATTTTTTTCCACATTATTATTGGGAGCCACAGGAGCGGAGACCTCCTCCCTGTCAGTAGATGTGTTCACAGTTTCTTTAGGCAGACCAGACTCGGGCCCTGGAGGTCCTGGGGGTGGTTGGGCACGTCAGGCGTGTTCCCTTCACCTCGGACGGGCACTGGGTAGTTGTAGGGTGTGATATGGTTCATCATGGCGGCGTACTTGGTGTAGGGGCTGAAGGTGGGCAGAATTATAGTGCGGACCCTGATGGTGAAGGGCACGACCAGCACTGGCTCCTTGGCCCGGGCGTTCTTTAGGAAGGTGGCAGGCCTCCCGGCTGCCTTGCTTTTGGCGGTGGTGGTCTAATGGCTTCTTTGAACTGCTGGGGAGCAGAGCGTGGTACAAGGAAATTGGAGTGTTTCTGCCTTTGTACTTGTCAGGTTGATCAGGAAACGTTGCCTTGTTTATGCTCTTTTGCTCTTCCTTTCTGTTGATAAGGGATGAGAAGCGTTCACAAGTCAACTTCGTCCTGGGCAGATTGATGATAGCAGAGTTGGCCAGCTAATTTTGGAATGAAAAAATGATCTAGGGAAGGAAATTCCACTTTTAGTTGCTTATGAGCTGTCTGGATTAGCTGCCATTATGAATGGACGGATGAGCACACCCGTCTGGATGGAGAGGGCCTTCTGGTCTGGAAGCACTTCGGGAATTTATCCCTAATGGAGACGCAAAGACCATTTGGCAGGGGCCCACTTACCTACCAACCTTTTTCCTGAAAATCCTAACCCAATATATTGAATTTTTTAAAGTTGTCTGTGCTTTTCTGTCTCCTGTTTAGGAGACAGAAAACATACCCATTTCTTGGGTATGTTGAAGAAATTTTCGCCATACCCAAGATCACTAAGATTTTCTCCTATGCTTGCTTATAAAAGTTTTATAGTTGTAGCTCTTACATTTAGGTCTATAATCCATTTTGAGTTCATTTTTGTAGATGTGCTTCCTATAAGAGCTTATTTAACTTTTTCTCTTCCATTATTTTGCTGTAATTTCGAGGTTGCTAATTCACCACGTGGGGTTTCATCTAATTTTCACTTCTCTTGTACTCATTTATTTGTCTGTCATTCATTCATTCATTCATTCATATTAAGCTGCAAATAAAAAGGAAAAGGACAGGGGACTGATAGATCAAGGTGGGTGTCAGGCGAGACTCAAAGTCTAGATAAATTGTATAATCCATCTGTGGGTAAATAAACCAGTCTTGGGATTGATTAGCTCTGCCAGTTTGCATTAGTGTTTTGTCAACAAGAAGACTCATCTGAATCATCCATTACCTCTACCTATTACCGATGATAAAAGCTCACCATAGATTGGGAGAACAATTTAAAGTGGTATTGCTGCCTGGGATGCCATCTGTTGGAAGGGCAGCTGTGCCTGCAAATGTTAGCTGTCTGAAGCACTGGTTTGGCCAGCAGGGCCTCTGTGTTAGCTGTTTTTATACGGGTGGTTGCTGAGAGATAACCATCACCTCTGTGGAGTGGGAACTATTATCGTCTACAGTTTGCACAGCCTCAGTCTTGGTGAGGGAGGAGGCACCAAGAACCAAACTCATGCCTGTCATCTACTGTCTCTGCACTTGAGGAAATGATGCTGGGCTTCCTGTGGGGGGCATCTGCAAATGTTGTTGGCCTTCTGTCATGGTGGAGTTTCCCCTTTGAAGCCCCTGCTGGCCCTGAGATTTGCAGTCCACTCAGCTTGTGCCTGACCACTGACCACCCACTGGGTGCTATGGGCCTCAGGTTAACTAAAATCAGGGTGCTGGGTGTGGCCCTCTTAATTTAAGCATCGATAGAGGGAAGTCCCTTGCTTTACTGACCTTCTAGGGCTGCTGAGCCTCAGACTTCTCCAACACCCCATCTAAGGTGCTCTCTCACTTTTGTTTTTTTGTTCCTGTTCCTGTCTTTCAGTGGAGGCCATAGTGGAGTTTGACTACCAGGCCCAGCACGACGATGAGCTGACTATCAGTGTGGGTGAGATCATCACCAACATCAGGAAGGAGGATGGAGGCTGGTGGGAGGGACAGATCAACGGCAGGAGAGGTTTGTTCCCTGACAACTTTGTAAGAGTGAGTACAAAGCGAAACCCTTTTCCTGTCTCCTATGTGGGCGCTGCTGACCAAAACTGTGGGGGCACCTGAGGAGGAATTTCCTGGGCTCTCTGATGGGATGACTTGACAGCTTGACCTCTTATGTGCTACCAAGAAGAGCACATACAGCTTTGCCCTAGATAGCTGGAAATGCCTGTTTTGGAATCACTTTCTGAAGACTCAGAATGTTCTGTTTTAAAACTGTGTGACACTTAGAAAATGCTAGGAAAATATAAAGCTTGTTAAACTGTTTTATTTATATACTTGTTTATTTACTTTGATGGTTTAAAGCAGCGATTTTCAACTGGTGTGCTGTGAGAATTTTAAAACATGCAATACCTAATTATTTAGTCAGGAGCACAGACCTCTTTTCCCTGAGATTGTCAAATAAAAAAATGACAGCAGCCAACACAAGAATAGTCATCTCATGTGAATGAATCAAAATTATACCTATTTTTGTCAGATCAGCAAAAAAATATATTTTTTGGTGTGCCGCAGAATTTTAGTAATTAGCATATGTGTGCCATAGATGAAAAAGGTTGAAAATCGCTGGTTTAAAGGGATTTTACACTTTTCCGTTCCATTCAAAATGGGGGTGGAACTAGTTTTGCCCACTTAAGTAGCAATCAGACTAAATGCAGAATTCCAGTGATACTGTTTCCCCTTTGTAATCATGATGCTTTTTTCGATAGGAGCAATATTATTTTCCCTTCCGTCATGTCCATGAAACATTGAATAAAATCTTTTTTTTTTTTTTCAGTGAGGGTTTGAAAACTTGTTCTTTACCAAAGTCATCTAGGATTAATTATAAAAGTGTAACTCATTTATGTTAAGGACTCCAGAAGAACAAAACAAGGAACGATAAAACAAAAACAGACTCACAGAAACAGAGGCCAAAGGAGCGGTTACCAGAGGGGAGAGGGCGGCGGGGGCGGGGCAGGATGGATGAAAAGGGAAGGGGAGTATAGTCAATAATACTGTGGCAAGTTTGCTTGGCGACAGATGATTACTAGAATGTGTAGCAGTCCCATTGTAAGGTCTAAAAATGTCAAATCACTATATTGTACACCTGAAACCGATATAACCAATATAAGATTGTATACCAAGGAAACGTAAATTTTAAAAAGTCCAAAAGAAGAAATTATATACTGCACAGTTTTAAATAATAGTTGAAATTGGGTAAAAAAAAAAAAAGGGATCTCTTAGAAGCTGTTCCCTGGGGGAAATACCTAGGAGGTGTAACAACTCTGTGTACTGTAAACTTCCTCGCAACACTGGAGAAGAGCCACTGGGGAGGAGCGGATTGTTCTCATTGGAAGGGCTGTGTGCAGCTGTCCCCAGGGCTCCTGCTATAGTTTCAGTGATTCCAGACCATGCTCGAGGCCTGAGGCTGTGGAGGCAGGTGGTGAGGGGGATTGTGGGCCCAGAGAAGCAGGTGCCTCCCTCAAGATGCCTCGAGGGCTACATGGGCCCTTTTATGGAAAGGGGTCATTGAATGGAAAGTAAGGATGTGGCTCAGACTTCCAACACCTGGGCCTTCTACCTGAACCCAGCCCCCAGTGTAGAGCAAACAGGAACCCAGTCTAATCTTACTTCAGGATCTTGCCTTACAGCGATCCTGCCAACATTTCTTCTTCTTCTTCCTCTTCTTGTTTTTTTGGGGGGTGTGCAGAAAGCTGGGGAGACTTTTGTTGTTACATGCTGATAAACCTCACTTTCTGTAAATACTTGTGGGGGTATAAACAGTTTTTTCTTGGATGACAGTTGAGCCTAGCAGCTCTCTCCCATTTTGAGAGTAGGAAAACATTGTGTGTGGACCACCGTGGATTGACTCTGTTGATGTGTAAACAAGAGTGAATTCTTTTGCCTCTCAAACAAAAACTCCAGTTTTGGGGCAAGAACTGTCCTTGAAGGTGAACCGAATTCTGGTGTGAAAGGACGAATTCTGGTGTGAAAGGACGGTTTTTCTAGATCAAAGGGAAAAAGTTGGGGTAAAGACAGAAGAGGAAGGACAGAGGAGGACCGTGGGAAAGAGAAAGGAGGATCTGGGAAAGAGAGAAGAGGATTCTGGGGAGGAGGGGAGGACCATGAGAAAGAGAGAGAGCAGAAGCCTGGGAAGGAAAAGTGACTGCAGTGTTGGCTCCAGTTTTAAAGGTAGGACCTATTTTGAAAGCCTTTGGTGTATGTTGTTGGTTTAGTGCCCGCTCATTCCAAACCACCAATCTTCAGACTCAGAACTTCTGAGCTGGACTTTGCTCAAGGCTTAAGGTGAGTGCATCTGCTGTAAGCGTTTGTGCAGGGCAGCGCACGCCAGGGCAGGGCAGCGCAGGACGAGCCAGGCAGGCTTGCTCATGGAGGGCGAGGGAACAGACGGCTCCTTGCTGTCAAACGGGGGCCTTCTCTCCACCGTTCTCCACCTGCTTGGCCTTGGGCCACCTCAGTGGGCTCCTGCCCCATGGCTTCTGTGGACTTCGGCTCAAAGGGAGACTACGCAGGTCAGAAGTTATCCTGCTGGATCCCTGCCCTGGATTTCCCTTAGTCTGGCTGTGTCCCTCTGCCAGATGGCAGCTGCTTCCAAGTCCCCTTCCTCCGTGTTCCATTCCTCTCATCCCTGCAGGCCTGGGCAGCCCTTGATTCTAGCTCTGGCTCCTGCCTCGGAGTTTCTCTGTGCCTCACTCACTTTGCAAAATTCTCTTTATTAATCCTGCCTCAGGTTACCTAATTCGAGTGTGCCATCTGTTTCCTTTTTCGAGCCTGACTACCCCATCAGGCCACTCTGAGGATTAAAGGAGACAGCGCATGGCCATCCACTTAACGACTGTGCCCTGTCCCCTCCTCCCTGGCCTGAGTGCCCCTGTTATTGCCTAATCACTTGTCATCTCACCTCTGCTAGAGAACTTCCAGTGAGGGGAAGTCATGCTCTTTGGAGCTGCTCATTCCTCCTGGGCCAGAAAGGATGTGGCAGGAATGGCTGGGGCTGCACCACTAATGGCCGTCACATTTGGCAGAGAGGGATACTTCTGTTCTTTCGGATGTCTGAGTCCCTCTGCAAATCTTCATCCACTGGGAATGTTTTAGGCCTGTTATTGAAAATCTAGTAGGGCGGATGCAGTGGAATTTAACAATAATAAAAACTGCCGTAGAGAATTCTAGAAGCTGCAAATACATCTTTAAGTAATGATCATATTGGCATAAGTTTGTAGTTTCGAGAGTGGTTTACACACGCCTTATTTAGCTAAGAATAATTTGTTCCCAGATTGAGTTGGGTAATCTTGTGGAATTCATCGTTTATTTTGTGCCTTTATGCCAGTGTCACCACTGTCAGAGAGCTTACCTTAATTTTCTTCATTCATTTATTGGATCCTTAGTCAGTGCTCCAATCGAGCATGGACCCCCAAAGTGTTAGGCTTCAGTGCCCACTCTCAACTCTGTATTGTCTCAATTTCTCAAAAGAAAATACAAGCCATTTCAACCTCTTCATGGTTAAAAAGGTGCCTGGGCTTCACCAGCTCTCGGGCTGAGATTCGTTGGCACACTTAAATGCGCCGAGCTAAGCCCCTGGGCCTTTCAGGCTTGTCCCTCTTTTTCTTTTATTTCGTTAGCTCTTATTTCATTTATTTACTGTACATATGGAAGAAGAATCTTTTAAAATCCTACTTCCCTTTCTTCTCCCTCCCTCTCTCCCTACCCACTTCTTTTATAATGCATTTTTCTTTCTTCTCTTTTTAAAAAATGTATTCATTTTCAGGTGAAATTTCCATAGAGTAAAATGCTAAAGTCATAATCGTATGGCTCGATTTTTTTTTACCATAAGTGTGCACCTCTGTAACCATCATCCAGATCAGTACTATTTTTGTCTCTCCAGAAAGTTCCATTGTGCCTTTTCCCAGTCATTCCCCTTCCCGTTGGTAATCCATCATCATAGATTAGTTTTGCCTGTACTCGAATTTCATATAAATGGAATAGTAAAAGATCTTCTCTTTTATATATGGCTTCTTTTACACAGCAAAATGTTGTGTATATCAGCACTTTGTTCTTGCTGTATAGCTCTATTTTATGAATATGCCATTATTTGTTTATTCATCCTCATGTTGATGGTAACTTGGGTTCTTTCCAGTTTGGATATTTTATGAATATAGGCCTTGAACATTCTTGTATAAGTCTTCCTATGGCCATAGACACTATTTCTCTTGTACATGTACACGTAGGAGTAGAATTGCTGCCTTCACTCACTTTCAGTGTATGTTTTTCTTTGTCTAAAGCTGAGGCCTGGGTGGATGGGGGGAGGTGCCACACCTGTGCTGGAGCCTCCTTTGCACCACACTAGCTGACTGAGCTAATCAGCCGGGGTCTGGTTGCCTTTCACGCGGCTGCCCTGTGAGTATGACTGTTGCGGCGGGTGGGTCCTTCAGTAGAGAACTCAGTCTCCTGGGCACCCTCTGATTGTCGGACCCAGGAACTATCACAGGCTCATTCTTAAATCGTTAAAAACATACAAACAGTGAGTGAGCATGTGTCAAAATTTTATCGAACTCATTTAATGAGGAAACTACCCAAATAACAAAACCGAATCAGTGAGGATATGAGAAACTGATTAAGATGGCAGTGGGAAAAGAAATGTGCAAAGAAGATTGCTAAATTAGATTCCAAACGGGTTCATATCTTAGAGAACAACAAAATCTTAACATTTGGGGTTATAATTTCTACCAGAAAAGATATCAAAGAATGTTGCATACCTTACTATTTTCCTGCGCGTTATCCACTGACTTTTAGAGGGTTGTAAAATGTCCTAATAAAGTGTTGGTAACATGAAGTTATATTTCCAGAGAGAATCAGATAAACCTCTGAGGGGAGTTTATTAGAAAATGCATCAGAATGACACTGAGGTCACATGAGCATCATTTTTTGTCTAATTTCCCAGTTTTGGATATTTTTTCCGAACAGACCATAATGGACATAATATGGTGTCCAATACTAGGAAGCATTACTAGGATGAAATTCTCAGTCATTTACTTAAACAACAACAACAACAACAACAACAACAACAACAAAACACGGCTGCCCTTCTGAGACCTGAAACTGCCACCTAAAACAGAAAGACAGCCAGCCTCCTATTACAGGAAGATGTCGGCTCCTTCTGAGGGGTCGTTTGCCCCATGCTGGATTGAACTGCAGTGTCTTCCTTTCAGAATCTTATCCCTCACATACAGACAGCAGTGTACTTTAGTCCTGCAAGTGATCGATTAGCAGCCTTTTTCTGGGTTCTTCTGACACGTGTTTATAGACACATACTTTTAAATGGCCAGCACAAAGGAATTTAAAAAGCCAAAGGAATTTAAAAAAGGAAAAGTCTTTAAACTATAGCTTAGGTTGATGTGTGTGTGTGTGGGGGGGCTGCTTTGGGAGGGGCCTCTGTTGAAGTGCAATGGGACCCAGGCCCTCGACATCTTGTCGCTTACAAATAGACGTGTAGAAAAGCAGGAAGCTGCGGCAGGGTTAAAAGAATGTGCTTGTTGATCTTTCAGTTGATCTGACTGTCTGTGAGGAAGTGAGCTGTGCTCCCTGCTTGTCGCTGTGTGTCTTAGGGAACATTACATTTTACACAGGCCCCAGCATTGAAGGCCAAGGTGGGCTTACTTGGAGCTTGCACATCTTATATGGAGTGGAACAGTTTTCGGTCTGGCTTCCAGTTGCCTCGGCTTTCATTTGCTAGGTGTTTTGAGATCTGTCTTTGGCATATCTAGAGCCTTTTTTGTACTTATGTAAAACGGTTGGTGAATATGGTTGTTGTTTTATAATCAGTGAGGTGAAAGAAAGGTCAGGATTTTGCATACAGGCACCACTCTGAGATAAAGCTCAGAGTTACTTTTCTGTTTATGGTTTAAGAAAGAATCACAAATTTCCTTCAAGAAGTGGCATGAAGTACAGATTTCCAAGTTGTTAGTCTATACTCAGAGACCCTGAAGTGGATCTCTTTGGTCAAATTTCAGTGAAAAACAAAACTTTCAACCTAAGGGCCATTCATTTTCTGAGCTACATAGAAGGTTGTTTTCAAAATACTGATCTGTCTTGAAAAGGTAGCAGGAATTTTTCCAGGTGTGTTATGTAGTATAACGTGCAGAGCCCCTTCGTGCTCACAACACCTAGTGGTGATGTGCTGGAGTGTGTGGGTCTGCTCTACTCGACGAGGCTAGAAGCATCACTGAGACACATTCAATGGAATGTTGGATTGTCACGAGTGGAGCTTCTTCCACAGGATGCCTGTTTTAGCTCCTGTGATCTGGCCTTTGGTCAGTTTGTACTCTGGACAGCACACTTTACACATCGTTCTACAAAGATTTCCTGATTAAAATGCCACTTGAGAAGGTTTCTGTTGCATTTATCACCAGCTCTGTTAGAATATGCTAAACGAACCCTCAGTTATATTTTGGCCCTGATTGCTGTGTTACTTTATGGAATAATAATGGCTACATTGTATTCCAGGCTTACTGACTGCCTGGGCTTGTGTGTATAATCTACCTGTGTCTCTGTTCAGTGACTTAAATTTATTGAGCACTTACTGTATGCCAGGCAGGAAGGAGCCTAAGCCCTTCATGTGCTTTATCTCAATAAACCCTTATACCACCCAATGGCTGGTACTGTTTTTGTCATGCCCATTTTTCAGATGAGGTAAATAGGTGTCTTAAGGTAAAACGACTCACCCATGTTCACACAAGCTGGTGAGGAGCACTGAGAACATTGGAACCTGGCAGACTGATCTAGAGCCTGATTTCCACCTGGCAGCGTTATTGAGGTGTTCATATTGTCCTGAAGGGATTAATCTCACCACTATTCCCTGCTGCCTGTGCCTTCCCCCATGGCCCATCAGGATTTCGTATACTTGGACTACTCAGGTAAGGCTCACAGTTACTTTGCTATTTGTGACTTAAGAAGGAATTACTAATTAACTTCAGCAAGTGCCATAAAGCAGGGATTTACAGGTTGCTTTTCTATATTAAGAATCATGGTTGTTAACTTACTTTCTGAGTTTTGAAGGATACTATTCAGAAATTGGCTATTTCAACTCAAGAGTAGTCCATTGCCTGGATTTATGGGCTTCTGCTGTTTTTCCTAAAATTCTGAAAGCAAGGCAATTTAGGGAAATATCTCATTTAACTAATTTGTAAGGAAACATTATTTTACAGTGTTCAGGAGATGCTCTTGAGAAGGAGACTGTCTTTTCTATCAGTGGTAATTATCCAGATGTTCGACTATCCACTTGTTCCCCATCCATGGGGCCCGTTAAAGCAACCAGTTCCAGCTTAAATTATTCTTTAAGTTTAAACATATATAGGGTTTCTTTTTTAAGAAAACAAAATTCTAAAACTAATAACTGGAACTTGTTAGAAGCCCTCGTGAGAACCGTTACTCCAAGGAAGGTCTGGAGTAATTATGGACAAGTAAGTTATCAGTAGGAACCCACAGCATTGGGCAGATTCCTCAGGCTTTATCATTGTTGCTGTGCAGGAAGCATGTGTGAGGGGGGTGTCTTGTGACTCAGGGAGAACAGTCCCCTGACACAGCTGATCTTGGTGATTATGGATAATGGAGTCTTACTTTCTTAATGACAGGATTATTGAGTCTGACCCTAGACAGGAACTTTGAAATCATGTGTTTCAACCCCCAGCTTTCTAGCGGATCAAAATCTAAACCGTCTAGGAGGTTGCTGTGATCATTACTGGATATTTAAACTTGTGAAGCGTGGGGCCCCACAGGAGCGTTGCGGGCAGCGGGTCTCCAGCCTGGCTCTGCTCCAGGCACACTACACAGTCGGAATTTTGGAGTTGGGATAGGGGCCTTAGAATATTTGTAAAAGGTGTCACCACTGCTTGAGAAAGCTTGTGCACTCCTTTTGTGCAATGGTACCAATGGACAGCCTGATTCTTTTTAATGTAATATCTTTTCTCAAGCACATGGATTGGTAGCCTGTGACCTCAGTAGTTCTACAGTTGAAAATACTATAATGTTAGCTCTAAAGCATGTGTGTAATCATGCTGGAAATTGTAAGAAATGTTTACTACAAATACATAAATAACATGACAATATCTAAAGAATGCTCGACTTAAGTCCATTAGAATTAATATTTTAATTTCAGAGCCTCTGGAGTAAATAACGAACCCTGCCTTGCCCTCTCCCTAGTGATAGAGAGGTGGGAAGAATTTCTAGGGATGGACCCCAAGATTCCACTCTCAAATTCCCAGAACCCATGACTGTGATGAGCTTTTATTCCAGTAACTGTATTGTTATATGGCACGGTTGACTCGTAAAAAGGGGGTACCCAGGTGGGCCTAATCTTGTTACATGAGCCCTTAAAAACAGAGAACTTTCTTTGGCTAGCGTCTGAAGGGGAAGTCAGAGAAATTCAAATCTTGAGGAAGACTCGATGCTTTGAAGATAGAGGGGTCATGTGAGAAGGAATCTGGCAATTTTATTGGAGCAGAGAGCAGAACATGGCTGACAGCCAATAAGGAAACAGACCTACTGCTGCAAAGAATTGAATTTTGCCAATAACCTGAGCGAGTTTGGAACTGAATTTTCCTCACAAGCCTCTAGATGAGAGGCTAACTCGATTGACAGCTTAGCATCAGCCTTGTAAGACCCTGAGCAGACAATCCAGTTGAACCCACCTGGACTTCTGACCTACAGAAGTGTGAGATAATAAATGAATGTCGTTTTAAACCACTAAGTGTGTGGCTTAAAATAAAGATAGCAAATGACCCGGGGCAATCCTCTTTTCCTCTACTGGAGACTGAGTGGAGAATCTGGAATTTTGTACTCTACTTGATGGCATCAGATGACTCATGGTAGCTCTCCCCTTTTCTGCTGGCATGTTGTCAGTGGTGACCAGATGGGGAGTCTGGACTTCCACCTGCCTGCCCCTGGCTCAGCCACAGTAAACAGACCCCATCACCGTTTCCACTACAGAGTGGGGAGAAGCTTAGAGATGAAGGACCTAGAGAAAGAGAGTCATTAAATCTACACAGGCAGCGCTGGGCAAATTCCTGACTGACCCATACATGAATTTGACCAGAATCAACATCCCAAGAAGTTTGAGAATAAAATCTATAGTGTGGAATACCACCCAGGTTCCCAGCTTGACCTCTAGGGGACACAAATGAAAAACACCAGCATAGCACTGCAGAGGCTCTGGAAACTAAACTGTCATGGAATGACAACCCACCAGAGTAACTTAGGACCTGTATGCTTAATCTAAAAGGGTGACTGCCTGCTAAAATTTGAATGATTTAAACATATAATAGCCCAAATGCATAGGACACAATAAAAAAGTCACTTGTCATACCAAGAGTCAGGAAAATCATAATGGAAAAGACAGTCAACAGATATCAACATCAAGAAGACTCAGATGTTGGAATGATCTGATATAGATTTTAAAGCAGCCATCATAAAAATTGTTCTGATGAGCAATAAAAAACACTCTTGGAACAAATGAAAAATGAGAAAATCTTAGTAAATAAATAGAAGATACTTAAAAATAGAAGTTATGGAACTGGAAAAGAAAATCACCATATTAAAAAGTTCACTGGAGGAGCTTAATGTATTAGAGGTGACAGAGGAAAGAATCGGTGAACCTGAAGACAGATGAATAAGATGTACCCCGTCTGAACAACAGAACACAGTCTGGGGGAGAAAAATGAACAGAGCCTCAGAGACCTGTGGTACAATAACATAAGATCAAACATTTGTGGTACTGGAGTCTCAGAAGGAGAAAAGTGTAGAAATAAAAGGTATTCAAAGAAGTAATGGCTGAAAACTCCCTAAATTGGGCAAAAGGAATAAACCTTCAGAATCAAGAAGCTGAGCAAAATCCAAACAGGATAAATGGATAAACCCTTAAGAAGACTGACAAAAATAAAAAAGAAGACACAAATGATAATATTCGGACTAAAAGGATAATAAGACAGTGCTGCAAATAATTCTGTGCACCTACATTTAACAATTTGGATGAAATGGACCAATTCCTTGAAAAGCACAAAATACTAAAACTCGCCCAAGATGAATAATCTCAGTCACCCTCTAACTATGAAAGAAATTCAATTCATAATTTAAAAGCTTTCAAAAAAAAATCTCCAAGCCTAGAGGGCTTCACTGGAGATTTCCACCAAACACTAAAAAAGTTAGCACCAATTCTACATAATCTCTTGCAGAAAATAGGAGGAGGAGGGAATGCTTCCTAAAGCATTTTATGAGGGCAGTATTACCTTGATACCAAAATCAGACAGACAGTACAAAAACCAAAACAAAACAAAATTACAGACCAATATCCCTCAAGAACATAGACACAAAAATTCCCAATAAAGCAATAGCAAAACAATCCAGCAACATAATAAAATGAATTATGTACCATGGCAACTGAGGTTCATTCTTGGTATGGAAGACTGCTTCAGTGTTTGAAAATCAATTAATGTAATACACTGCATCAAAAGCCTATGGGAGACAAAATAGTCACAGAATCATACCAAGTGATGCAGAAAAATCATGTGACAAAATTCAACCCCCATTTATGATAAAAACTCTCAGCAAAGTAGGAATAAAGGGGAATTTCCCCGGCTTGATTAAGAGTGTCTACTAAAACCCCACAGTTAGCATAGTAAATGGTGAAAGACCAAATGCTTTTCCCCTGAGAATCAGACCAAGGCAAGGATGTCTGCTGTCACCAGTCTTACCCAACATACTACTGGAAGTCCCAGCCAGCACAATGTTGAGAAAAGAAATAAAAGCGTACAATTGGAAAGGAAGAATAAAACTGTTCCTGTTTGCAAATGACATGATTCTCTGTAGAGAACATCTCAAGAATTTACACAATAACACTGTAACTAATAAGTGAATATGCCCAACTGACTTTTAACGAAAGGACACAAGCAATTAAATGGAGGGAGAGAGCCTTTTCAATAAATGGGTTGAACACTGATCAATTGAACACCCAGAGGCAAAAAATGATCCTCAACCTGAACCTTATACCTTATAAAAATTATCTGAAAATGGATCAAGGATTTAAATGTAAAACATAAAACTATAAACATTTAAGAATTAAACACAGGAGAAAGTCTTCAGGACCTATGCCTAGGTAAAGAGTTCTTTTAGACATCACACCAAAAGAACAATAAACAAGAAAAGTCGATTGCTTAGACTTCTTCAGAATTAAAAGCTTCTGCTCTGTGAAAAACCCTGTGAAGAGGATGAAAAGACAGGTTACAGACTGGGAGAAAATATTAGCTAAACACATGTCTGACAAAGTACTTGTTTTTAGAATATATAAAGAACTCTCAAAATACAATAAATAGTAAGAAGCAAAAAAAAAAATCCAATTAAAAGTAAATAAAAGATATGAACAGAAATTTTACCGAAGAGGATATACAGGTGGAAAATAAGCATATGAAAATCTCTTCCACATCATTAGCCATTAGAGAAATGTAAATTAAAACCACAGTGAAGTAGTATTGCGTATCTATTAGAATAGACTTTAGCGTAGCTAAAATAAAAAACAATAGCGATAACATCAAATGCTGGTGGGTGAGGATGTAGAGAAACTGGTTCTCTCATACATTGCTGGTAGGAACATAAAATGGTTCAGCCACTCTGTGAAATAGTTTGACAGTTTCTTATCAAGCTAATTATGTACTTGCCACGTGACCCAGCAATTGTACTCTTGGGCATTTATCTCAGAGAAATAAAAATGTATGTCTACACAAAATTGTGTATAGGCATGTTCATAGCAACTTTATTTTTAATAGCTCCAAATTAGAAACAGCCTAAATGCCCTTCAGTGAGCGAATGGTTAAACACACCCTGGTACATCCATACAATGGAAGACTACTCAGCAATAACGAGGAATGAATATAGGAAGCAACTTGAATGGATCCCAGGGGTGTTGTGCTTTGTGAATGTAACCAATCTCAAATGTTATATACTGTATGATTTCCTTTATATTAAATTCTCAAAATGACAATGCTACAGAGTTGGAGAACAGATGACTAGTTGCCAAGGGACAGTGACAGAATCTGGGGAGGACTGGGAGGACTATAAAATGGTAGCACAACAGAGTTCTTTTGTGGAGATGGAACAGCTCTGTATCTTGATTGTGATGGTGGTTATGCAGATTTATACCTTGGCTCAAATTGCATATGGTTACACTCTCTCTCTCTCTCTCTCTCTCTCTCTCTCTCTCTCCAGTGCATGGGGAAACTGATGAGAACTGAATTAAGATCTATAGTGTAGTTAACAGTATTGTATCAATGTTTTGATATTGTTTTGTAGTCATGTGAGATATTCTCACTGGGGAAAGCTGGGAGAAGGATTCATGGGACTGTATGCACTATTTTCCTGTGATTATATAATTGTTTCAAAATAAAAAGTTAAAAAAAGACTGTCACTGGGTTTCAACCTTGGTTGCACATGAATTTTACCTGGGGAGCTTTACGAAATCCCAGTGTGCAGTCTGTGCCCCAGACCCATTTGTATCTCTGGTCATGAGTCTCAGCATTGGTTTGTTTTAGGATTTCTAAGTCTTATTTTCATTTCCCATTAAATTAAAAAAAAAAAAAGCTTTCCCATTTACTTTTCCATATACCACAGTTCTCTAGCCCATCCTGGGTGTTCCAGTCATCTCTCCGCATGGTCATATTCTGTCATCGTGTTGTGATGGTCATTGCTGGGATTTAGGCAAGTTCTGTCCACTGCTCTCTGAGCAGGTACAAGGAGGCATTAGTATTTGACTTGTCTGAGGTTGGCCTGGAGACTGGTAGAACCAATGATAGAAGTAGTACAGGAGGAGAGAAGAAGAGTGGAGAAGGGGAGAAGTGGAGTACATGCAAGAAGTGACGGGGGCCTCAGAGACCATGTTGATGAAAAGGACCTGGATGCAGGATGCATCCTTGGACCTGGTCTCCTGGGGACACTCCTGCCCTGATGCCCCAGCAGCTTCTGCCTCACATCGGGGCATCAGTTGCAGAATGGTCTTCAGATGCAAGTCTGATCATCCCTCCTTCTCCATGTACCCCACATACTCCTAAAATTCTTCCTTGGCTTTCCCTTGATTTTAGAATAGAGACTGGACTCTTGAATGTGGTCAGCCTGCTAGGTCCTGTGTGCTGCCACCCCTATCTTTGTCCTCAGCCTTATCACCCAAATCCCTGTACCCCGTTAATGCCTTCTCAGTCCCAGAGCTCAGCTCATGGTTTCCCAGGGAAATCTTCTGAGACCTCCTGACACAAATCCCCATTTTCTCCAAGCCTTTGGAGTGCCTTATCTCTCTCCTCAGTAGCACTCGTCACTCTTGGGATTTTCAGTCTGTTTTTGTGGCTGTTTGACGAATGGCTCTCTTTCTTTTTGGACTGAGGTCCCAACGCAGCTGTGCAGCATTGTGTGCTTGGTGCCTGGTGTACTGCAGTGCTTATCCATATTTGTTCAATGAGTGACTCTCTTTGTTGCTGATCGCTCTACACTTGGGCTTATTGACACCAATGAGAACTTAGCCCTTTCTCTTTGGATGGTGGTGGCAGTGGCCACTTAAGGAGCCCATGGTCTTAGGTTTTGATTTCCAAAAGCAATATGGCTGGAGGATTCCCAAAGGAACTAATTCTCCTGACTCCTAGGAAATACACCCAGGCTGGGTTCAGTGGTGGAGCTCACAGCCCAGTTGAAGATGGTTTGCTGAATTGGTTGCAGGCTTGCATGTCTATTTTATTTTTAAATATATTTTATTTTATTTATTTTTAGATAGAGGGGAAGGGAGGGAGAAAGAGAGGGAGAGAAATATTGATCAGTTGCCTCTTGCGCATGCACCAACCAGGGACTGGGCCTGCCCCAGGTATGTGCCCTGACTGGGAATCGAACCATTGACCTTTCGCTTTTCTGGACAACATCCAGCCAGCTGAGCCACACTGGTCAGGGCCAGGCTTGAATGTTTAGTTGCTGTTTGTATTCTTTGTTTTTCTTTTTACCAGGCAGGACTTCATTGCTTACTGACAAGATACTATATAACCTTAAAATTTGGGGCTATAATAATGTATGCAGTAATAGAATATATGTATGCTATAAGAGAGAAAAAAGGAGGGTACATAATTGTATATGCAGCATATATGCAGACTACCAAACCTTCAGTATGGGGGGAAAATGCTAAAATGTTCATAATAGTGCATTTTTTGTATGTTTATTTCTAAGAGTAAAAAAAAATTTAAATCCTCACCCGAGGATATTTTTATTGATTTTAGAGAGAGAGGAGGGGGGCAGAGAGAAACATCGATGTGAAAGAGATTGGTTGTTCCTGTATGCACCCCAACTGGGGATCAAACCTGCAGCTTAGCTAGGCATGTGCCCTAAGTGGGGATCAAATCCATAAACTTTTGGTATATGGGATGATGCTCCAACCAACTGAGTCACCAGGCCAGGGCATATTTCTAAGATTTCTTAGAAGTGTTTTTCAAATTAAATTATTTTGATCTGATTTGTTTATTTTTCCTCAGGGATTGACATGCTTTTATTCTTCAGCTTCTTGTGACTGAAGTAGTCCCCCAGGTGTACATTACTTTTTTTAAGTTGCTTTAAAAAAATCCCTCTTGTCTTCCAAGTGAATATAAGGTTAATAAAAGTACCAAATGAGCTGGGGTAATTGATTTCTTGCTATGTAATTTGGTTTGAATTTTATCACGTCTGGGTATGTAATGATACAGCGTCTCAGTTTCATCACAAACTGGTGACTCAGAGCACTGGTTTGGAGTCCCAGCTGAGCTCTGCTGCCTTGAGCAAGTTAATTAAGTGCTCTTTTTCTTTCTTCCTGTCTTCCTTTCTTCCTTCCTTCCTTCCTTCCTTCCTTCCTTCCTTCCTTCCTTCCTTCCTT
>PVJD01010684.1:0-43713 GCA_004026545.1 Mormoops blainvillei
GTTCACCCCAAGGCCGGGAAGGGGGAAGGGGAGGGGTCCACAGTGCCCCAAGAAAAAGCCCGTAAGTGACTTTGGGTGACTGTCTGCCCCCTGTCTCGTGGGCAAATGAACAAAGAGAGTCTGGAGCACGATAAAGATTTGGGCTAACAGACCCCCACCCATACCCACGTTTGGGTAGTCACGTCTCCCGGAAAGCTGGTACCACCTTTACCCGTCCATCAACATGTAACTCCCTCCCTCCCACCCCACCAACTGTGTAAGTCCTCAGAACAAAGGACTCCCTCTCTGGGCCCTTTCTCTTGGCCTCGTGGTTCTGTGGCCACGTGGCGGACCCCTGACCAGTCGGCCTGTGGCCGGCCCCTGGCCACCTCTTCTAGCCACCTGGCTCCTGGCCACTTGGCCTTTGGCTACCCGGGAGCTGGCCGCCCAGCCACTGGCCACCCTGCTCTAGCCACCCTTGCTTTCCTGTGAGAACTGGGCGTTGGTAAACTTCGCTTGCACGCTAGTGAGCTCACTGGCCTGTAATTCTTTATTGTGGTGGTGAGGAAACCGAGTTTCTGGGATTTTCTCCTAGAACAGTTTCCATGGAGGAATGCTCAAACTTAACACAACATTTGATGCGGATTCATTGCTCTACTCGCTCAGTCATTTTGAATGTGACAGCCACACAGCACACATGCTCACTCAATGGCATCTACTGCCCCCACTGACTAGTACAGTGAATTCATCATTGTTCACACATATGCATTCCAGTCCACTCTCCTTGGCTGCCAGGTGACATTGATGTCGAGCAAACCATTGTCATCACATTAACAATGGGCTGGGCTTCTTCCTTGTGTGTTATTTCACAACAAATGAAATTTATATAAAATTTCATTTGTATCAATTAAAACATTATCAAAAAATAAGCCAAAAATAATTTACATTTGTGTTTCATGCATCCATTTGATAACATTTTCCAAGAGTCTTAGAAAATAGTTTTTCTTTTTTTACATATTAAAGCCTAGTTTCTCAAATTTATTTTTTAAATACTCTTTACTTAGATATAAACTTTTTTAGAGGAGAAATAAAAGAGTTTGTGAAGATTCTAATGTAAAAATAGCTCATGAAAATCATTATTGAAGGTGGGATTTATCTGGGATCATCCTCATCTTTCGGGGTCTTCGGCGCCAGGTATCTGATAGGGCTCAGGACCACATTCTCTACATATTCCCAGTTTAATACTTAGAAAGATTTGCAAAGAGAGATGCTTAAGTGGAAGCACAAGTAGAAAAAAATATATTTTCAAACTTACTTTGTAATTCTGACACTTTTGCTTTTAACTCTGCTCTAAACAATCAAAATGACAAAAACACTGTGAGGGTTTGTGCCTTTTTTGGAAAACAAATTTTCAATATCATTAACCATTGAAGATTATGTTCTCTATGGCCTTTGTTCTAAGGGGCACTGGGTGAGGGCTGCTGGTTAATCCGAATTTGAAAGCCTAACTTGGTTCATTGTGCCCATTATCTGTCTTATTTCTTGGCTTGCTTTTTTTTTTTTTTAACCTATATTATTCACTATCTCCTTCCAGATTTCTGCTATTCTCTGCTTCGTTAACTGCTAATGAGCTGAGATACAATACAACATGTTTCTCTCCATCTTTTTATACTTGTTTCTTCTACTTACAGGGGACTTAAAAAATCTATATTTTAGTATGCTCTCTCAGCTTGGTGCTATTACATATTTTGTGGTGTTGTTAAGCTTTCTATTATAAAGAAATATGCTCACTTGATCTTCAAAAAACAACTTTAAAGTTATTTTCTCATGTGAAAACCGATCACGACAACAGATCTTAGGGGCATATTTTATGCTCCCCTTTGACATAAATGATAACTTTATTATTTTATTAATTTTCTAATGTTGCCAGAACAACTAAATATCCTATGAAGTAAAAATGTGCACATCACAATATTGCTGTGATGTGGTTACCTGTAGTAAGAGTATCTCCAAATTATTTCATAACTGCACCTACAAATATTATATTTTAAATTATTTTTGATACCAAAAAAAATTCTTACATGGTTACAAATAAAAAAAACCTAGGTTCTAAATTGGCTTCTAATAATCCCACATCTTCATTCAAAATCGCTGCAGTTGTTTTTTTTTCCTGTTATACTGTTTATTTCACAACAAACACTCCCCACGACAAAGCAAACATACTCAGTAACCCATTCACCTGATTGAAGCCTCTTCTCTCCTGTTCCTTGGTCCTTACATTCAATAACTTGTTTGTGTTTCATCTTACTCCTGATCACAGCTCTTTGGATACTCTGTTCTGGGATTATTCCTTCTACTAGATGCTGTTCACACATGCGCATTCCAGTCTGCTCTCCTTGGCTGCCAGGTTACATCGATATTGTGCAAACCATAGTCATTATATTAACAATGGTTGGACTTCTTCCTGACAGACTATACATATAATTTCATTTGTATCAATTAAAACAGTATCAAAAAAACCCAAAAAATAATTTATGTTTGTGTTTCATGCATCCATTTGATAAAATTTTCCAAGAGTCTTAGAAAATAGGTTTTCCTTTCTTTCATATTAAAACACTGTGTTGTGAGGCCAAAGAAGTGATGTTTCCTTCATCATATTTTAAATCTTTGGTTTCTTGACATCCTCTAACGTCATGCTACAGATTCACTTCATTTCCCCCATTCCGGTTCTCATCTTTTTCTATCAGTTACACCTACCTCGGTTTTTTGTTTTAAGGAACAACTTAGTCTTGGTTGTTCTTGTGTATCTTAATTAGGTGTTTTCCCTGCAGTGATTCAATGTATTTCTCAATCAGAATACCGATTACAGTTAAAATAGAAACTCAGACATCAAAAGTGAACAAAAATAGCCAGAAAACTATTGCATTCTACCTTGGTCCTTATATCATTCCCCTCCATGGCCAATAAAATAATCTTTTGGATCTTGACTTTAAGCTTGGCTGGATTATACATATGATTAGAGGGAGAGGGCAAATGGAAAGATTGTGAAGTGCTTACAACTTTGTGTGTACAGTTAGCTATTAGTGCCTGTGGCAACACTGGGAGTTGATACTTACCCTAAAGGAAAGGGACTATTTTTATTTAATATATTTCCATTTTATACCTACATTTTAAAAAATCAAAATGGTCAAGAAATGAGATAACACAATATCTCCACTCCCTCTATCCCTGGAAAAATGACATTTTCTTTGTTGACTTATGTACCTCATGACCACATTGTGCAATCTCTTTATAATTTTCATCATCAACTTGTCTTGGTAAAGCTAACATTTTAGTTCTTTAAATACAGGTCACTGTAGCTCAATGGATTCATCTATGCCCAAGCTCTAAACTCATAGCAACAAAAAGATTACTCCACATATGCAAAATTTAATGCGCATACTAGTAAAATATATTGTAGCAGATAAAATAATATGTGGATAAATAATTCTTACTTGTGTTTTTTTTCATCATTTATTCATGTATCCAATATAAACTAAATACCTTTCACCCTGCTGAGAAAGAGAAAAGCTGACTTAGACGCAGTAGCTGTGCCACACAAATATGTTTCAAAGATTCTTTTTAGTTCTGAACTTGAGCAGACATTGGGAAAAATATTTTATATGTAAGACACCACCGATGTTACTCTTTTGAAAGGTTCAGTTTGGACCTTGAAGACACAGCATGTATATAAATGAGGCTATGTGTCTTAAATGCTAAACAAACAAAACACTGTACTGGTGGCAAAATGAAAGAATACATGGAAAATTTTATTTTCTACAATGAAGAATTTTCCTACTACTCTCTCTGACTGTATATTGTTATTTTATTTATGTGTTTATTTGTATGTGTTTTAAATAAAAAGCTTTCTAAGGGACAATGGCATTGGCAAATTATTATTTACCTTTTATCCATATACAGATTGAAAGCAGATTAATTTCATTAGTTCATATAAATATTGAAAAATGAAATTTAATTAGTTAATAAATAAATTCATTAATAAAACATGTAATATAAAGGTTTATCTTTGAATTCATAAAATGCTAAAGATAGGAAAACCAGTTCATTTTAATATATAATAATTAATATATGACACTGGTTTGCCATGTCTAATAATTTTTGGGGTTCTTTGTTTGTAATTTATGATCAATCTATAAATTTAAATTGTTACATATAAGGGAAATGAGTTTACCACTTATAACTGATTTAAAAATTGAGACAACACAGCCCTGGCTGGATGGCTCTGTTGGTTGGGGCATCGTCCCATACACCAAAAGGTTGAGGGTTTGATCCCTGGTCTGGGCGTGTGTGGGAGACCGCAGCCAATGTTCCTCTCTCACATCGATGTTTGTCTCTCTCTCTCTCTCCCCCTTCTCTCCATTCTTCTCACTCTAAAATCAGTTTTAAAAAGGTGTATCCAAAGGTGAGCATTACAAAAATAGAAATCTATTTTCTAAAAAATTGAGACAACTCAAGAAGTGTTACCGAGCAGATGGGGGCCTGTTCACGTGTTGCCTCGGTGTAAGACCCAGTGGTTGATGCTGGAAGGAGCAAGTCTTTATTTACAACATTCCACCCTTGGGGGGAGCATAGAACACCTCAGCTCAGAGCCCTTCTTTCCTGTGAGACCCAGAACTTCCCATGCTTTCCACCAGGCTATGAGCCCAAAGCCCCAAAAGTTCCCCATGTTCTTACCTGGTCTTAATCCAGCTACGCAGAGTTCTCCAGTCCCTGTGGGAGGTACCGAAGTGGCCATCCTCACACAGTAGCTCTCTCCTTCAGGATCTGGTGTACGTGGTCATGAGCCTCCGTATAATAGTCCGGAAAAGCACAAGTCCCGAGAGTCCAGGTAAAATCCAGATGCAGCAGGACAGCATCCTGCCAGGAAGTCCTTTGCAGATCTGGAGTCAGCCAGAGCAGGCACGATCTCAGCAGCAGCATCTCCTTTCTTGTTTGTCTGAGCCGCATGGCTTCCTTCCTCACTATAAACTACATAGCTGCTGGCTTACTTCTCCCTTCCAAGCCACTTGGCAAAAATCTCTTACTACAGACGGCATGCCTCCTCCCTCACTGCTACTCCCTGCATGGCCAGGAGGGCACGAACGGCTGCCACTCCCCAGTTTAAATCCCAGCCCAGAGCTTCTTCCGTAATCCCACTTCTGACTACTCCCACAAGGGGTTACCCGCGCCGGTGTTCTGTATCTTTTGCCTTTCTCTGGCTGCCATTGTTAGTCCAGGCAGGCGTGGTCTGGTGATGCGGGCGGAACTACCTACAGCTCTCGAGCAGGTGCAGCCAGCCTCCATCACAGGTTAAAATCACACCCATTTCCCTGGCCCAGAGCGCAGCAGGCACAACCATTTAAGATAACTATGAAGCTAGCCAAGTTACCACAGATACACAAAATCTCCCAGTTGTGTGCTCCGCTTCTCCCATCTCCCAAGTCAAGTTAGTGGGGTCTTTTCCTAGATCCTCAGGCACCCTGAGTTCTGACCCCATTACAGAAGCACGTGGAGGGAGATAAGGACTCACTTATGAGTCCTTATTAATATTCAAAAAATATAAAATGGTGATATTGACAGCAATGTTTTAAATTTGAATAAAAGTATATCTTTGCCAAAATACACTTTAGCATACACTAACACTCTTGGAAATTATCTAATTTATGTATGTGTTTATACTTTGTTTTCCTTCATGTAAGCTCCATGAGGTATTGCTTCTTGTTGGGTTTTTTTTTGTTCTGTTTTTCTTCACTGCTCAGTCATCAGTTCCTCGAAAAATGTTTGGTAACATAGTAATTGTTTAAATATGTATTTGTTGAATGAATTAAAGAAGTTTCAAGTTCATTTTTAATTTTGCCATATCATACAGAAAGATAGGATAAATATTACCATGTTGTTTGATGGATAGTCAATTAATGTACAGATTAATAAAGTTGTTTCCTTGGAAAAATGAAAACAATATTACCATAAAATTTTTTCCTAATTTTTTTAAACCTATAATATTACCTTTTACATTATCTTTTATTGCCTTTATACTCCCTTCTAACAACCTAGCCCTCTTCTCTATTCTAATTGGCTTTTAAACATGCTTCAGTTATACAATCAATTTCAAATCATTTGGGGAAGTAGACAGCATATGAATTTTTTCAAATAGTTTTTTTATTTTTCAATTACAGTTGATGTACCATATTTTAGTACTTTTAGGTGTACAACCCAGCGATTAGACATTGATGTAACTTGCAAAGTGATCTGCTAGATAAATCTGGTACCCACCTGGCACCATGCATAGTTATTACACTATCATCGACCATATTCCCTGTGCTGTACTTTACATCCCTGCAACTACTCCATAACTACCAATTTGTACAATAGCAAAGACTTGCAATGTGGGAGCGTAGATTTATATAGAAATTCAAATTATGTTCTGATTATGAGGTTAAAGGCAAGGGGGTTTTATTTGAAAGAGAAGTGACTGGAAGGAAGAAATTTTTATTGGTACTAATGAGCTAAGTAAGGAAATTCTATTGGTGCTGCTAAATTGTTATTTTTAAGCTATAAATGGTGGTGATAATTCTAAAGAATGTCCTTCATATTCAGCCCTCATAGTCAGGATATCTACTTTCCTAGTAGCTTTACAGTTTTACTCTATGGCAGTATCATAGCCAAAAGGGTTTATCTGAGGCGCGATGATTGCTAATTGAAACTATTAGCTTTACAATCCTTCAGCACACAGAACTGATCTGGCCTGGACTAAAGGTTACTTTACCCAGTTCAGACATTCCAAAGGTTTGAGGAGTAGGATGTACAAAGCAGTTCCTCTGGTGGCTTCCCTGGCTCTATCTTAAAATGGTTCCATTTACATTAACTTTTCACAGTTCTAAGTACCAAGTGTCTATGATTGTTTGTTTCTTAATTTTGGCTTTGTCTTGACCAAACTTTACTAAGATTTTCCTCTCCTACAAAAAAACCTGAACTCTACTTGTAAGCAGAGTGTAATGCCCCTCCCTTACCACATTCTCTTGGAAGAAAGCTTTCCTGTCAGGACCCATTGGTCATTTTCCCTTGTTTTTCCAGCTCCCCTTCCAAAAATTTGATTTATCTCTGCTTGCTTCTTCTTTATCTTCAAAAATAAGTATTTTTTTTCTGTTTGATTTTGAAATGCTCACAGATTTCTGATATCCAAAGTATATTCACTCCCTTTAAAATAACCTTTCTTTTTTGATTAAGGTCTCTTCTTACTTAAGTTCAAATTTGTTTTTATTTGACTTAATGATGAACAAGCATTTGAAATTCTAAAGCTATTTTGAATGGCTTGAATTTTGTTTTGGTCGAATTGTCTAGGGAATATAAAATGGGTCTTCGTAGACAAACCCTGAAGGGCAGATGGCATAGAAATAGTTGAACCAAATAGAGAAGCTCAAAGCCACAATTAGTTATTGAAGGTTCATAATGTAGGAAACAGGTTTTTTTCTGAAAGAACAAATGCTGATTTTATTTGTTGTCCCGTCACCATGATGTTTAAAAGTCTTCATAAAAATTAATGTCATGTGGCTACATAGGGAACAATATCTACTGTTCACCAAAAAATAAAATAAAATTTGAAACTTCCTTTTACAAGATAGATTAGAATTTAAGTAAAAATAGAAATAAACATCTTTCTGAAGACCTTTGATGACTATTGTCCACTACCAGTAATGGACTGTTTCCATGAAAACCAATGTTCATGGTCACGTCTGTTAACTACGCCAACAGGCTGCTCAAATTCATCCACAATTTCTCTAAGGCAGTGCTTTTCAAAGTGAGATCTCCAGGCCAGCTCCATCAGCATCACGGAGGACCTTGATAAGAGTACAAATTATTGAGGTTGACCTCTGCCATACAAAAAATATGGGGGTGAGACCCAGCATTTTGTTCTTACAAGCCCTCCCAGTGATTCTGATGTGTTACTAAATTTGAGAACTACTGGGTCAAAAGGAAATTCAATCATAGCTTTCTTTCTGCTTTGTTTACTGCAATGATTTACTCCATTCTATTGGTCAGGCTGTCTTGATTCTTCCAGGCTCCGTTTTCCCACTGTGGGTTGTTTAAAAATAATACTCCATATTTAAATAAATGTTGAAAACTAGATAGATAGATGATAGATAGATAGATAGATAGATGGATAGATAGATAGATAGATAGATAGATAAAGAAAGGAGGGTGGGGGTAGGTGGATGGGCAAAGAAGGAATAAATGGGGACAGAAAAAGATTACTTGGGGCAATGGGCACACAATGCAGCATGTCATGATGTGTTATTGAGTTGTACACTTAAAACCTGTGTGGTTTTGTGAACCAATGTCACCCCAATAAATTCCATTAAAAATAAATAAAATAACAATGAATGTTTAGATTTTCAGTTCTTAAAATGATAGATTATAAGAGTAAAAGCACTCAATAATATTTAATGTAATTCTAGACTTTTTTCTTTTTTATGCAAATCCGTAAGATATTATATTTAAGAGGCACTGTTTCAATGGAACTGACAGTGGAATGCAAGATAATGTATCAGAAATCCATGTTGTCTTTATCAGCAAAGCAAATTCAAGTCCACAAATATACAACAAATTGTATAAGAAACAGTTTTACAATGGTATGAAAGATTTTTGAAAATCAATAAGTATGTATTTTAAGAGCAGCAATGTTGACCAAACAATCTATTGTAGATGTCTTTTTTAAAAAAATGTAGCACTATGGTTTCAATGAAAAATTAATAATTCAAAAATAGAACAGTGGTGAAAAAACAATCCTTTTTGATCAGATTATATGAATTTTATGAAGTGTTGACTTCCTTAAATGTGATTGTACATTATATGTAGATTAGTTTATTTTGGTATTTTTCTGACATTGAATGAAATTCATATATTTTTTCCTGTCAACCCATTTTGTCAAAATTTATATCCTGTCTTTTTCATGACCAATTCATCTTACAAAATGAGTTTAAAATATCTTTTCATTCCTTATTCTTAACATCTGTATTTTTAAGGGAGGGGAAAAAGCTTTGAAAAATTTGATTTGTTTTAATCTACAGGAACAGTGTGTGTTTTTTATAATCAAACAAAACAAAACAAACCCATTATTATGACAGATAATCCAAAATCAATTGCTTAGAAGGCTTGGTTATTCTGGGAGACTACACAAGTTATATATATTTTTTGAATATGTATAAAATTGTATATTTTTTCTCTTACACTAAGTTATTAAATCTTAAGATTATATATTTTAAAGAAAATCCTATCAATTTAAAAAGAAATTAAGGGTATGTCAGCTATAATTAAAATAATACTAGTAAGAAATTTTATTAATACATTGCATTAATATTTCTATAACATTGAAGTAGAATATTGTCAATTACATCAGAAGACACAGCAGAAATGAACAAATGCAGAAGCAACAACTAAAAAAGAGATCTAAAGTTCCTATACTTCATATAGGTACTAAATCTTCACCAGAATATAGAATTACATGAGAATTAGGCTTCATGGTAGTAGTTATGTATTTCCTAGAAGAGTATATGCCGATCAATATAAAGTGAATGGAATAAAAGTTTGCCACCCTGAAGCAGCCTTTTTGAGGATTTTGGTTTTAAGTTGTTTATTAAGAAGCAAGACTCAAAGACAATTTTCGACCATCCACCTTTCCTGCCCAAGAGATTCAGAGAGAGAAACCTGCTTCAGAAGGAAGTTCTTAGTATGTTTGCCTTAGCCGAAGTTTAATTAAGTGAAAGAAGGCTTCAGGCTGGGGTCTGTTAACTAGATTCTCACTGTGTCCTGTTGTTTGTGAGTTGCATAGCAAGAATTTTTCTGCCATATATGTTCTGCTCTTTCTTACCTACTTATAAATCCCCACTTTTCACTCCTAAAATCTGACAAGACCTGGCACGTTCAGGGTGGTATGGCCATAGGCTCACTCTTAAAATCCAAGACCCCATTTCCTTCCATGCTCTTCATTGTTCAAAATGTCCCATATACCCAAAGCTGTCTCACTTACGTATCTCCGATGTCTTTGGAATTTTCATGCCTATGTGAATTCCCTATGTGCACGTATTAAAATTTTGATTTTCTCCTGTTAATCTGTCTCGGATAATTTGATTACTAGCCCAGCTAGAAGAACTTAGAAGGGAGAAAAAATATTAATCTTGTAACCTACCTCCAGTAGTTTTATTTTACTTTAGGGTGAAGTCCTTTAAAAGTTTCTAGCAAGCTACCCTTGCTGGTATGACTCAGTGGGTTGGAGCATCATCCCATGCACTGAAAGGTCAGGGGTACAACTCCCTGTCATGGCACAAATGGTTCTTGATATTTGGTGTTGTCCAAAGCATCAACATTTACAAGATGTCCTTGGATTCAAAGAGCCCGTACCATGTATTTCTACTTTTGGTTTGCAATTTTTAATAAATAAAAGTCACTACTGTATTTATTAGTTCAATAATTGTGTGGTGGTTGTATTACTGTTGGTAGTAATCCCTCTCGCCTTGATAGCCTAGCTGGTAATGGCTTGAGGTCAGGTAGATGGGTCAGGTTTGCATCTTCCAAAAGAGTTGGATTTATATTAACCATGGACCAAGAGTTTCCACACACATTTTGGACAGGACCAAATATCCACTAAACATAGTAAGTGTGTTATAAATATGTTTGTGCTTAGTAATTCTGACATGTAGAACTTTGTGGATAGGTGCTTGTTTTCTTTTTGTTGTTGATTTTCATCCATGTCTTCTTATCTCATGTGCTCATATCTTTTGTCATTTCTTACTGCAGGCTAGATGTTGTATTTTCAAAGTTTCTTAAAGAACCAATTGTAGGACTTGGCTTTTGTAATCTTTTTCAAATTTGAAAAAGGGAGAAAATATTTTTCTTGGGTATGTATTACCTACAAATGACATGTTAGACTCTGCTTACTTCATGACGCTGCCCTGACCCATGTGGTTCTGTTGGTTGGACCTCATCCCAGAAGGCCACTGATTCAATTCCCAGTTGGGGCAAGTGCCCGGGGAGCATGTGAAAGGCAACCAATCAATGTTTCTCTCAAATCAATGTTTCTCTCCCTCTCTTTCCCCCTCCTTTCCCCTCTCTCTAAAAACAAATAATAAACAAAATAAAAGTTTTGAAAAAAAAATAATAAATTCAGGATGTGAATGCCTACTTCCCCATTCTAACTCCAGGAAAAAGCTTGCATTGCGACACCCCACAGGTGACTCCACTTCAGGAGCTACAGTGTGATTTCAGTGAGCAAAGTTTAAGTCTTGAGATTCTCTGCAGATAAACAGTACAATATAAATGCAAATAGAAGCATTCATTCTTCCTTAGGTAAGGGAAAGCTGGTAGTAAGAGATGACCTTCATTGTTTGGGAGTTATATTCTGTTTTGCTATTTTTATTTTAAAGTTTAGCTTATTTAATACAAACGATAAATTTTCATAATCCATATTTGTAGCATTTAATAAAATGCATTTGAACATGCATTATAACCTGTATTTTACAAAAATGAGAGTTAGAATACTGAGTGTTCTCAGGTTTGTCGAAGCAAAATCTATGAGTTACTCCTATCTTTTTCTAAAATGTCTAAGGTATATAACAACATGAAATGTATAATAACATTGCTGTAGGTCTTCAGTTTCAGAAATGTCATTCAAACTGATATGCGTGTCATTGTTATGGAAACAACAGAAACAAAAATAATATGCATGTGTACATAAAACAAGAATATAAATCCAGAGTTTAGTTGGATAATTAAAAGTACAGGTACAATGTAAATATATGGATAATCATTTGAAGTGCTGCAAAGCTATACACTAAGTAGCTTTTACCTCTCTAACAAACATAAATATATACTAATATGTTCTCTGAGAACATGGAATGGATTATGCTACTTATTTTTGTGAATGTTAAGTTATAGGAGACAATATTTTTCTCCTGACTTATAAAAATTTAACGGGATCTCATTTATACCCTACAATGTAGAATTTTAAAGTTAATTATATCTTTTTTGAATGAAAAATGGCATGCATTTCTACATACTGTGATCATACTCTTCTATAATTTAGAATAAATAAATATATCAGTAATTAAGGTTGAAGGATTTTTAAAGACATGAGAGGTCTGTCCTGAAAGTATCCAGCCTTGTAATATGAAAAATAAAGACATGTATTGAAGAAGATACAAGAAACATTGTACACAGGACAATGACACCTCAGTCCCCTTCAAAGTAGGCTCCTTGGGACCTCACACAGTCTCCCAACTGCGGCACAATGTTCCTTCCACTCTGGTAGCAGAAGCAGTGGAAGAATTTTGCCATGACATGTTTCATGTCAAGATCCTGCATCACAATCTCAGACACAGTAGTTTTTTTTTGGACTCCCCAGATCAGCTTCTAGTTCTCACACTGTGAGTTGCTGATCTTTGTTGATTGCAGTCCATACACGGTCAACATTCTCAGGTGTTCTGCTTGTTACAGGCCTTCCAGAATATGTATCATTTTCAACAGATTCTTGACCATCTTTGAAGCATTTGTACCACACTTTTATTTGCACTGTGCTTATTTTATCATCCCTGAAAGCCTTCTGGATCATTTGAATAGTTTCTATGGAGGAATGTTCACACCTAATGCAAAATTGGATGCAGATTTGTTGCTCTCCTCACTCAGTCATTTTGAATGTGACGGCCACACAGTACACATGCTCACTCAATGGCATCTACCGCCGCCCCCCTGACTAGTACAGTGAAGTCATCATTGTTCACACATGTGCGTTCCAGTCCACTCTCCTTGGCTGCCAGGTAACATTGATATTGTGCAAACAGCTCTTGTTATATAAACAGTGGCTGGATTTTTTCCAAACAGATCTCATATAGTTATATCTTTCTAATGTTATTCTCAATTATTTATTTTATCATTGAATTATATTTTGTTACTCGTTATTTTATTTAGATTTTTAAAAGATTTTATTGATTTTTAGAGAGAAGGGAAGGGAGGGGGAAAGAGAGAGAGGAAACATTGATGTGAGAGAAACCTCCATCAGTGATCGGTTGCCTGTTGACCATGCCCTAACGAGGACCAAAGTCACAACCTAGGCCTGTGCCCTGACCAGGAATCAAACCAGTGACCTTACTGTTTGCAAGTTGCTGCTCAACCCACTGAGACAACCAGTCAGCGCTTGTTACTCGTTATTTTAAGAATGGGCAGTGTTAACAGAGTTCAGAAGCCAAAGCACAAAACAGTATTGTTTCTTGCTTTAGATTTCACAAATGTTAATGTGTCGAATACCTATTAATTGACAGATTTAACATTTTATAATATATATCTGTTTTTACACTTAATGGTGTAGGTAAATCTGGATGCAAATCTAAACCACATGTTAAATAGGTTCTCAGGTCTGAGGAATTTGTGTATTCTACAGAATGATCTCAGTTTATCAAACTATTGATAAATATTTATGTTAACTTTAGGTTGAGCCATTTCTATTTTTACTTGAATTTCTATGAATTAAAGTATTCAATACATGAGTAAATATCTAAATGCTACTGACATATTTCAGAAGATTTTTATAATCTTTCTTTATGAAGAATAAAGATGAATATGTAAAACTACTATATACATGATGTAATTTGCATTTATATATGATGTTTTAATTTTAAACATGCTATAGATTTTTATTTCTACAGGGAAAGGAAGTTGGTTAACAGTTTTTGGAGTTTGGTTAGTGGGAAACAAAGTCTAGGTTCTAATATGAAGAAGAATGATTACATAAAATGAGTTTTATCATTTACCATTTTATCATTACTTAAGCAGCAACCATCACAATTAATATTAAAATAACCCAAGTGCTCTGGCCGGGTAGTTCAGTTGGTTAGAACATCCTCCCAATATGGCAAGGTTGCAGGTTCAATCTCTGGTCAGAACACTTACAAGACGCAAGCAGCGAGGGCACCTATAGCTGGAACAACAAATATATGTTTCTCTCTCTCTCTCTCTCTTTTACCTTTCGCTCTAAAATCAATAAATAAAAAAAAATACTCCAAGTACTTTATGTTCATTAGTTTCATTTTTTTGGACCTGTTTTAACTGTAAGTTTGTGAAAGGGTCACAGATGGGCAATTTTGATCATATTTCTTTATAAATATTTCCTACCACAAAGGAGGACTCTATTGTGTGCTTACTCTATTGTTCTGAAAATAATTTATATGAAATACTTAATATTAAATGAGAATTTGCGCAATTGAATTAACCTAATTTCTGACTGCTCAACTTTCTGTTTACTAGCCAAAACATTACTTTTAAGATCTCACCTGGTTTGTGACTCTGTATGTCAGACCTTACTGTGAGGCGTCTATTGTACCTTCAGAAACCATCAGGGAAAGTATTTATTGATAAAATCATGAGGTTTGTAATATATTTTATCAAGCTGCCTAACAATTTAGTGATATGCATCCAGCTCGATAACAAAGCAGCAATGATTTCTTTCAACTCATTCTTGATGTTTTACAATGGTTTAAATGCGTAATGCCTGTATACCATGCATATCTACGTTGAAAAAGTTATTCTAAACTATGTTACCTAGACATGAAAAAACTTTTATATATTAAGGGAATGATTTTTAAATTTTTCTAAGTATACCAGTAGAATGAAACCCTTTCAATGTAAATTTTTTATGCACCTGTTGTAAATTATGTGTGTTCATATATATGATATATTTTCCATAAAGCAATAAATTTAGTTGCAGATCCAGTTGATGATCAGATTGCTTCATAGTGAAGGCAATTTATTTTTATCCTGGCACATGAATAGAAATATTAGTGATTTATATAAAGAAGATCTAATTTAGTGTTTGACCTTTCTTTTAATGTTCCACTTCATCGGCTATTTGCAGATTCAATCTGATTTTCAAAATATGAATAAAAATATTGGTTTCTCATCATTTCCTAGGAGAACCAGAGGTGTTTGTAAAACTGACTTGCAGTCTTCACTAGACGCCAGACATTATGAAAGCATCATTTTTTCCCATTTAATTGCTTTTATTGTTACATTTAATTTCGAGAAAAAAGTCTAAATAAGTGCACCATCCTAAACCCTTTATTTTTGTAGTTCATTATACAACTTGCATAGGACTTAGAGCTGCTCACTGTACTTTGAGCTACTTTGCCACACTGATCACCTGGGGCATGGCTTAGGACGGCTACACAAGGTCCAATTTTGAAGTCCCTTGTTTTCTTTTAAGAACTATTGGTCTTGAAATCTAACAGACTGAAGGTTAAAGGAAGCCTGAGTAGCTTCATCTGGTACTTGTTAATTATATCCAATTAAAAAGGATCCAAAAAGCAGAAAACATATTCAGTTCTCAGTCAATCTCTAGAAACCACATGAACCAGAGGCTTGGACTGATGAGGTATTTTTTTTTTCCTTCTTATTTGAAGCTTGGATTTAAACTTCTCTTTGATGAACATACAAAAGTTTCTTATGTTGTATTATGGCACGCCATTGTCGTTAGCAGAAGAGTGCAGCCATTTCCGAAATTAAGGTAGGTAATTTATTGTGACAGCTTGTTCTCTCACATTAAGTGGAGAAGAATTTCCTTGATTTAGATCCAAAAATTGTTGGCCCAAACAGAGTCATCCAGTTTCTACAGAGGGAACCATGAGAAGTATCCTGAGAGACCAGGCAGGCCCCGTGCATAATCAGGAGACTGTGTGATGTTTGAAAGCAATTAAAGTGTTTGCCAGGGAAACTGTGTACCACCAATGTTCGAATGAGTATAAGTGACCTAATGAATTGCATTGCAATATCCCTGCACAGCTTGAAGAGTTTAAAAACATTTTGTCTTTAAATTAACATTATTGTCTGTTAATAATTCTTGAAGACATAATTGGGCTTGATCTTGTTTTCTTTGAATAAATTGTTTATTCATGTGAAATGAATCTCGACATCTGGGTTGGCTTTGGCCTAATGAGGAAAATATTTTTCTGCAGAGGGTTCTAATTCTTTAAAATTATTCTGAAACATGGTTTCAGAAACACTTCACTCTCACTACTATTAAAGTATTTTATAAACTAAAGCTGTTTTGTCCCTTTCACAACCTATCTTTCTGACCAAGAAGGATGGAAGTCCTGTCTTCTTTCACTTTTTATTGATAGAGGGAGAATGGGGGGGAGAGAGACCAAGAGAGAGGGAGAGACAGAGATTTGTTGTCCCACTTATTTATTCATTCATTGGTTGATACTTGCATGTGCCCTGACAGGGGGTCAAATCTACAACCCTGGTGTGTGGGGACGACACACCAACCAACTAGGCTACCCGACCAGGGCTTCATGCTGTTTTCTTTTCATCGGTAAACATTAAAATGAATGTTTTGCTCATACCATCTACATTTCCTCACACCTATCTACTTGAGCGTCTGCACAGTATGGCTTTTATTTTATCCCTCTGCTAAAATGCCATTTATGAAAGCCAATTACCATCCTCTTTTTGCGTCTGGAATACTTAATAGTTTTGAAATTTTTTAAAAAGATTTATTTATTTATTTTTAGAGAGAGCGGAAGGGAGGGAGAAAAAGAGAGGGAAACATTCATCTGTGATTGCCTCTCATGCGCCCCCTACTGGGGATCTGGTCTGCAACCCAGGCATGTACCCTGACTGGGAATCGAACCGGCAACCATTTGGTTTGCAGGCTGGTGCTCAATCCACTGAGCCACATCAGCCGGAACTTGAAATCTTTACTTTTATTAAAATGTTAAACATTTTTGGCCCTGTGGACACAGACATACACAGGTTCTCATGTTTTCTAATAGTCCTCTTTTTAGGACTAATGGACACATACGTATGCACTTGCATTCAGGTGCATATACACGCCATGCACAGACACTCACGTACAAGCATATATGCCTCGTAACTCAGGTGTCCACAAAATACAGTGTTAGATTTCTGTTATTCAGGCTTACTGTCATTTTAAGACACATTTTTTCCTGATGGCAGAATATGTTATTTACCTGGCACTTCAGGACTTCTCCTCCTCCTGTCCTAGAAGGTCATGTATATTTGTACTTTCTGTGTTACATCCACCATAACTTATTGAGCACCGCATGCTATTTTCTTTAATTTCCAGTGCTATGGTAATTAAAAAATAGCATAAAACACTGTAAAGCTTGCAGCTTCTCAGGGTAAATAGATACTGTGAGGGCATTTTTCTTCTCTACTCTCATATCTCTTTAATTGAGGGAATTCTATTGCTATTCTTCCTGTAGAAGGTAGCTCAGTCCTCGTAAGACGTCATGGGTGCTCTTCTCAGAGAGCCCACAATATCTAATTATCTTGCTTCTTTTCCATCTCCTTCTTATCCTTCCTCTGCTCAGAGGGTCTTCATATATTTGTGAGGAGGACGCATTTGGTAATTCAGATAACTGGTTTTGTTCGATTCCATCTTTTTCAAGTATTTCTTGGTTTATACTTGAAAAAGTAATTGAGGCTTTGGAACTTAGGGATAAGAATATAAAAAATGTAATGTCTTTATTATCTCATTCTTCTTATTCTTCTGTGGCAGCTGCCCTAAAAGAGTGGCTGCCACTGTTTCAGATTTCAGAAAGGTGGAAGCTTATATATTCAACAGGGCTATAGAAAAACATGTATATAATAAGATATATATTACTTACATAGTATTTATTCAGTAAACTTAATTCAAGGTCACTCTTGTGCAATCGCAAAGCAGAGAAATTTTTAAGAAAAAAGTCTAACCTAAAACATTCTTACTCTCTATCAAAATACTTGTAATAATTATCATATTTAGATAATTTGAATACTCTATGTATGGGTCAAAACTTGCCATTAATATTCTGTCATTCTTATTAACAAAAATTCATGGTGTTGTTTTAAAAAGTATTAACGGAATATTTATATATTTGTATTGAAATACCATCAGTTTCTAATGTGAAAATTCAAAGAAAAAAAATGAAATCCCACCATGAAGGAGAACAGCTAATATGAAAACATAGAATGATTTGTCATTTTTTATAGTGAAAAAGAGACCTAAGAGCTACTTTTAAATTACCCCAAATGTTCTATGCTTTTGAAGTTGGACCTTGTGTTTGACTAGGTTGACTGTGAACCCTTCTTTAAGGAAGGGTAAGTATACAATTCCATTGTCTCTTCCAATTTCTCAGCATCATGAATTTCATTAGATCCTTTTAATTTCTTCCTCCAAGTTTACCCTTGTCTAATTCATTCTTATCACACTTTGATCTAACGTATTCCCTTAAATAACTTCCTTTTCTCTGTTGCCACAAGAAATCATATTATTTCAGGATAAACATTGTCCTGTCATTTTATTGTCTAGGGTTTTTTTTTAATTGTAAAAATTATATTCAAGTTGAAAATTTACCTAAATGGAAACCATAGGAATATGTTGTTTTAAATGAGGGGGACGAAATAGAACATTTGGAAAAGATTGGGAACTTTCACTCATTAATACAATTTTTAAAAAGGTTTTATTTATTTTTTAGACAGAGGGGAAGGGAGGGAGAAAGAGAGGGAGAGAAACGTCCATGTGTGGTTGCCTCTTGTGTGTCCCCTACTGGGGACCTGGCCCACAACCCAGGCATGGGCCCTGACTGGGGAATCGAACCAGCAACCCTTTGGTTCGCAGGCCGATGCCCAATCCACTGAGCCACATCAACCAGGGCTCATTAATACAATTTTTGTCATTACAGCTTTAGTCTTTGTCCATGAGGTGATTTCTGTACTTAAATATACAGCAAAGCTCGAAATATTTGTACCCTTTTCGTCCAATACCAAGTACTTCTTCTCCTCTTAGTGGGTGGGAATCTTCTTATTGCCTGTGCACAATGGCAATCACTTCTCAAAATCATTAGGGATCAGAAATGGGTTTTTAATTTTTTCCTTTTCCATTATCATTATTTTGTCTATGGTAAGGGGAAGAAAACACTGATGAAAGTATATATGAGAAACTTCTTCAATCCACATTTCACTAACGCTCATTATTACTCAGTTCGTTCTTGCATAGTGGGACCTATGCAAGTCTTTGGATGAGTGTGTAACTGCCTGTATCTGTCATAGTTATGGTATCATTGACAGAGGACACTTGCTGTTTGGTGGTCACTAATAAGCAGTTACATTTTTATTATGTGAATTTTAATGCTATCCACCATACTATTCACTGTTTCTAGAGTATGGATATCTTAAAAAGATATTTGCCTTAGTGTCTTTTAATCCAAAACTGTAGGATGTCGACCTTGCCAAGTCTTACACAACTATTAAGGTATTCCTGTGTCCATGTCCCTATCTTTGTATAATTTTTTGTTTTTATCATCAAATTAAGTCTTTTTCTAGACCCCAGAATATTATTTCCAATAGCTTTGTGAAGTTTCTGGTAACAAGTAGCTCATATATATCAAGGATTCTAATGGTTTTTAAATTATTATTTGGAAGTCTTACCACCTTGTACTTGTAGTGGATCCAGTGGCACCAGCCATTTGCTTAGAACTATTTAAAGTAGGCCTGTCAGCAGAACACTCTATGAATGCAAAAGCACTGTAATTTCTTTAAAAAGTATAATACCACTGTTGTGGTTTGCCAAGGCTAAATGGCATCCAGAGATAATATAATGTGTTTGTACCCTCTGTGTCTGTACTTTAAGTATGATCAGTTTCAAAACAAATAAATCAATAAGTACTGAAACTTCGGTGAATTTAGTTGTTCAGCATAACAAATATAACGATTCCAAGGCAAACTCGAAAGATTCTCTGATTAGTATCTTCATGCACCAATATTTCCCAAGGGCCTAGGTCCATCTTGAATGCAGTTCTTGAATCTCAAAACTAAGGATAACTAAGAATTTAGTTACTAAATAACTTTACTTAAAGTTATTTTTAGGCACTTCAAAGTGATGAGCAGGGATAATCACTCTTGTCTCCATGTGGGATGCTTTTGGTTGGTATCTACATTATTCAGAGTAAAGCAAATACCAAGGATGTCAGTCTGTCCTGTTAATGCCGAGTGTTTTTAATGTTATAATTATGGTATGTAATTACAGTAAAAGATCGATCCAGGTGGCAGTGAGAAGAATAAATGAAGTGAGGAAACCGAAACTCCATTTTGCACATCGTACTAAAAATTCAAGATCCATGGAATTATGAGAAATTATAAAAAGAGAAATTAATCTGGTCTGTGAGATCAGTGAAATCTTCTTAATTAATTTAGCTTTCAGCTTTTATCAAAAAGATAAGTAGTTTACAGTGAAGTATGCACATGTATTGGGGTGAAATATAGATAAAAGGGAGGTATATTTTATAATATTATATATGCCATCCTTGTACCATTAAGAATATTTTATTCTACTTTGGTTTTTTTGAACAGAGTGTACAGAGATGGTATCTCTTGCTCAGTTAAACACTATTCTCTACCTGTTATTGAAGAACAGAAATCTCTGGGTATCGCTACTGAACTCAAAGGAAGGAAGTGTGTGTTATGAGTACCATTGAGGGTAGGGCAGAGAAAGTGAACTTTGCTTCTTCTCGAAGATTTAACACCACCGTGGGTTAATCAAATCCGAGCCACTTTGCTTCTGACTGTTCTAGGCAGTACCATACACACAGTGTTTCTGAAACAAGATGAAAATTATCACGTAGTGAGGAGCACTGTCATTGCTGGTAGCAGGGACTCTATGCATTTAAAATTATTTCTTCTACTTGTCTCCAATTTGTGCTTTTCTGTCACTTGTTAATTATTTTTATTATATGCTCAGTAAGATAGTAAACGTTATGTTCAAGATAGAGACAATTTTGAACATATAGTATCTCTAGAAAAGGGTATAGACCTTCTAACCTTAACAGCCACTGTTTCTTCCAACTGTATTTGCAAGAAAGTCATAATCATTTATCGTCTCTGAGTTACAGGTTAAAGGAAAAGATGGCTAATATTTTGTCCATATTATTAATTAAAAATAGACCTATTTTTCAGTATATTTTATTGATTATGCTATTACAGTTGTCCCATTACCCCCCTCCCTTTATCTCCTCTGCCCTGCACCCCATCCCATCATCCCCACACCTCTTAGTTCATGTTTATGGGTTGTACAGATCAGTTCTTTGGGTTCTCAATTTCCTATACTAGTCTTAGCCTCCCCTGTCTATTTTTTTGGTCAACGTTTTCCCACCACCACTTTCCCAAACCCCACCCCTCTCCACCTCCCACCCTCCATCCTTCCCCCACTTGGCTTTGTCCATGGGTCCTTTACGCATGTTCCTTGATGACCCTTCCCCTCCTTTTCCCCTGTTATCCCCACTCTCCTCCCCTCTGGTTACTGTCACTTTTTTTTAATTTCAATGTTGCTGGTTATGTTTTGCTTGTTTGTTTATTTTGCTGATGAGGTTCCACTTATAGGTGAGGTCATATGGCATCTGTCTTTCACTGCCTGGCTTATTTCACTGAAGCGTAATGCTCTTCAGTTGCATCCATGCTGTTGCTGTAGTTTGGGATTTCCTCAAAAAACTAAAAATGAAACTGCCTTTTGACCCAGCAATTCCGCTGCTGGGATTATATCCTAAAAATTCCGAAACACCAATTCCAAAGAACCTATGCACCCCAATGTTCATAGCAGCGCAATTTACAATAGCCAAGTGTTGGAAGCAACCTAAGTGCCCAACAATGAATGAGTGGATCAAAAAACTGTGGTCCATTTACACAATGGAATACTATGCAGCAGAAAGAAAGAAGGAGCTAAAATACACCTGTTTATAAGAATGTTTATTACTGTACAAACTTCAGCACAAGTAGGTGCCCCTTGTTTTCAGTTTCAATCCTTTCTATGTCATACTCAGCCAGTGGTCACTCATTCCTGCCAATGGTCCGGGCTTCAATACTATGATCCCAATGTCCTGTCCAGAGCTATGTTAGGGTAGTCAAATGTTTGTAGAAAAAAGGGGCGGGAAGTAATTGATACCTGCCCAAAGCAATCGCAGGAAGCATGAGTGATGTGAGGGTTTGGCCAACAAATCCTCTATTTCCTTTTGCCACTTACAAGCCATTTTCTTGGTCTTGAATGGGAAACAACCACTCAACTTCAGTGGAAGAAAAATATAAGAGAAAAAGGTCTGATTACTATACCAGTTCCCATAATGACCCCGAGTAAAACAAAGTGTAATCAAATAAATGCATACAAAAGTAGAACTGGAAGGAAAACAGGCTCTGTTTCAAAAATACAGCACCAACTGCCAGCTTACTAATGCTAAGTATGTACTGGTATCTTGTGAGATTGTGAGTTAAGAAATAGAACTAAGGAAATTAAGCTGTTGCATTCTAGAAAGATTTATAACAGCTTGCACTAATCTGTTATTAACAATAATGAACTATTTTCTATCCAAAGAGAATAAAACAAAGTATCTGGAGAGGTGGAATATAGATTTAACATAGGCAGACATCTTCTTCTATCTCATTATTCTTTCTTCTTCCAAAAGGGACTCCTTTGCTAGATAGGAGCTAGAAAACTTGCCGAGTGATTAAAGATGTCGTTCTTCCCTTTCGTGAAAGAAAAAAATTAATAGAATCTTGAGTTCATCAAGTTGACAGAAAAACTTCCATATTAAAAGAAAAAATAGGCGCCTTGCCCAGTGTGGATCAGTTGGTTGGAGCATCCTCTCATACACCAAAAGGTTAAGGAGCATTGATTCTTGATCAGGGCACATACCTAGGTTGTGGGTTCGATCCACAGTCACGGCGTGTATGGGAGGCAACCAATCAATGTTTTTCTATCTTCCTTCTTCTCTAAAATCAACAAACGCATTTTTTTAACTTAAAAAAATAAGAAAAGAAGATAGCCAATGGGGAAAAAAACTAAATATTGGTCATTTTAATCCCCAAATAAAAAATTTCCACATTGTATCATTAGTTGTAAAATAAGCAGATCTTTGAGTCACTAAACTTGAAGAATTACATAATTGCTATTAGAAACCTTGGAAAATGTACTTTAAGAATGCATGTGCTTATTTTGACAATATTAAGGCTGAGTAAAATTAGTTTTATGATATAGTTGAGATTTATAAATTTCACTTTTCATCCTCATAGAAAACGGCAGCAATAACAAACCCAACTAATTTCTTCTCTACAGAGAAACCTACAGAGAAACACTATATGTGTGTTCTGTTTCCGTGGTCCTTAAATAGATCAGGTAATACATAACAAAAGGAGCTCTAGGGCAGTGTGCATAATAAACAAACAGATAATAGAGAGATGTAAGACAGAGAGAGAGAGAGAGAGAGAGAGAGAGAGAGAGAGAGATGATAGATATTTGCACTCAAAGTCTGTAAGTGGAATCAGAGGCTGTCCTTACCTGTGATTGTTTTGACTTCTAGGCTATGTACTTGCCTGGCCAAAGTTAATAAAACTGCTGGAATAAACCTGCTAGCATCTCTTTGCACAAAGTTATTGGGAACTTCTAAGAGGAAACTCATTTTATTGAAGAGATTGTAGATCATGGCAAGCTTTAGAGTCAGATGGGAAGAACTAGTTTTGAAGATACCATTATATGCGTTCTTCCTATTAATTATCTATCCAGTTCGATGAAAACATGTTTGAGTAAGATGAAGAGCAAACATATTTTAGGTAAAAATTATAAAGCAATCACAGGAAGTGTGCAATGAAACACACTTGTTTAGAGGTTACGAAAACCTCTAAAACTTTGAAGTGTAAGCTTCACTATTTTGGGACCCCCCGCCAGAGTATAACATATAAATGGAAAAGAAACGTTGGCCCCATCAGAGTTCTAGTAAATTACTGCTCAATATATTGAGCATTGATATTTTTACTGCTACACAGTGGATATGGTGGGAACCACAAAGTGCTATTCTAAAACCAAGAAAATTATTTTCTACAGATTTTATTTATTTATTTTTAGAGGGAGGGAGGGAGGGAGAAAGAGGGGGAGGGAAATCTCAGTGTGTGTGGTTGCTTCTCGTGCACTCCCTACTGGGGACCTGGCCTGCCACCTAGGCATGCGCCTTGACTGGGGAATCGAACCGGTGATCTTTTGGTTCACAGGCTGGCACTCAATCCACTGGGCCACACCAGCCAGAGGAAACCAAGAAAATTATAATGGTTGAAAATAACTGTATTGGCTGTTGTGTTCAACAGAGGGAGCTTTGCTTAAATCATGCCTTGTAGCAGTAAATTATACTTGTCACAAATCAATTGTAATACATCCTCTTGGAATGTTTAGAAATGTTTGCAGGGGGTCTGTGGTTCTGCATCAGCAAATGGGACAATGTCCAGAGGAGGATATTCAATAGTATTGAAGATGTTCTAGTTTTAACAATGGAATGGGAGCTAATACTCAGGATATATATAAAAAAATAAATCTTCAGGTCTACAACCATTGCTTATTTATTTGAAATTTATATTCTTTTCTGCTCTATTTATCCTTTTCCCTTTTATCTTCTGAGAAATGCTGTCTTCTGTTTCTAAATTAACTGGCTTCTGAAAAAGGGTAAAGAAGAAACACAATTTAGGACAATAACCCGGGAAAAAGAAAGTGTTATCTGTAATGTCCTTTGCCAGTCTGGATATAAAAAAAATACTTATAGTTTTACTGCTTATGTGGTTGGCAGTATGTGACAACACAGACATCTCTGTACTGAATTTTAAAACTTCCATGGTACATACACATAAAGAGAAACTACTAATGAATTTTGAAAAAAAATGACCTTTTTTATAACCTTTGAGGTACAAACTTCTCAGCACTTAAAGAGGAATTTGGAAAATAATTTATGTTAATTACTGGTTAAGAAAGAAGTATGTTCACCATCTAGTAGCAATTTTTTTATTCTACATATCTCCCGAGGCAAGGGAAACAAAAGAAAAAATACACAAATGAGACTACCTCAAACTAAAAAGTTTTTGCACAGCAAAGGAAATCATCAACAAAGTAAAAAGACAGCCCACAGAATGGGAGAACATATTCGCCAATGATACATCTGATAAGGGGTTAACATCCAAAATTTACAACGTACTTACAAAACACCAAAGAAACAAACAACCCAATAAAAAAATGGGCAAAGGACCTAAATAGACACTTCTCCAAGGAGGACATACAGATGACCAATAGACATATGAAAAGATGCTCAATGTCACTAATTATCAAAGAGATGGAAATAAAAACTACAATGATATATTACGTCATACCTGTCAGAATGGCTGCCATCAACAAATGAACAAACAGTAAGTGCTGGCAAGGATATGGAGAAAAGGGAGCCCTAGTGCCCTGTTGGTGGGAATGCAGACTGGTGCAGCCACTGTGGAAAGCAGTATGGAAATTCCCCACAAGAAGTAAAAATGGCACTGCCTTATGACCCAGTGATCCCACTTCTGGGAATATATCCGAAGGAAACCAAAACACTAATCGGAAAGAACATAAGCACCCCTATGTTCACTGCAGCGTTATTTACAATCGCCAAGATATGGAAGCAGCCCAAGTGTCCATCAGCAGGTGAGTGGATAGAACAGCTATGGGACATTTACACAATGAAACACTACTGGGCCGTAAAAAAGAAGGAAATTGTACCCTTTGCAACAGCATGGATGGACCTGGAGAAGACTGTGCTAAGTGAAGTAAGCCAGTCAGAGAAAGACAAATCCCATGTGATCTCACTCATATGTGGAATCTAATGAACAAAGGAACTAACAAGGAAAATAGAGACAGACTCATAGATGGAGAGCAGGTGACAGCCAGTGGAGGGAGAGTTAGCAGGTGGAGGGACTGAGCCAAAAGGAAAAAGGACTCATGGACACGGACAAGAAGGTGGGGATTCCTGGGGGCAGGGGTGTGTAAGGGGACCAAAAGGTAATGGAAAAAATATAATAAAGATTAAAAAATAAAAATGAAAACATAAACAACAAAAAAGAAAGAAGTATTCTCATAGTCTAGTTTAGTCCAGATGAAAAACAATGGCTTTTGGGACCTTGAACTGTTCTCTTCTAAGCTTAAGTTCTCTATACATTTAAAATATGATTAGTTAACATCTACTCAATTTTGTTAGAATATCAAATAATAATGGTTGTGTTAACTTGTGAAAAACTTAAATTTTGAAAATGATAATATCCAAAGCTTTCAATGTTATTCAATTATTTAAATGAAAGAATATGCATTATGTACCATAGCTTAGAATGGCTATTTCTTTTATATTACACACTAATAACTGGAACACATTTGCATGAGTCTGTCAATTAATGGCAAAAAGGAAAATGCCTAATTTACTGTGCCTTGAAATCATATTTTCATTCAATCAGAAGGAATCGTAGTTGTTATAGTTTTCAAGATTCATTCTAATAGCTCTAAATGTACAGCTTTTCAATATAAGCACAGAAAACACAGATAGTAGTGTCATAGTTAAGCCCCACAAATATAAAATTATGACAAAGTGTCACATGTTATGCATAGCTCAGTGGGGTAAATTGAGATAAATGCAGTTCAGCCCTACTGCCTTTATACTGCAGCCCTACTGACAGTTTGTTGTTTCTGTTTTGTTATGATAAAGAATTACAACATTTGTGCAAGTTTACCCTCTGTAGCTAGGCAAATTTTTTATGAAACTGTCAAAGTCATCTACCACTCACTTTTAATTCATGAATGTATGTATTTTGTGGAAAGATTTTAGAAAAAGGCGGTATGAATCAATCATAAAAAATTTTCTTGTGGCAATAAATCTGCACCTGAAATGTTCCAAATATTGCTTACTTACAGGAAAAGAGAAAAAATAAATCATTATAAAAGCTGAAATTTGTGTGGCTTACGATGTAGTCATCTAACCCTAAGTCTGAAAGTTCTCCAATGATGAATCTCCGCTTCAGACAGATCCATCATCTAGATACCAATTTAGAGTACACACGGCTCCCATGTCACCACAGTGTGGGAAGGGAGAGACTGGAAGACGGTGCATCTGTTCTTAAATTCGTGATCCCAGAAGTGACACAGACCACTTCCCCCTTCAGCCCACTACCCAGAACTAGTCACTTGATGAACCAGAAGGCGTCTAATACATGCAGGGGAGGGTGTAGATATTTCATGAGCGCTACATATCTCTGCCACATTTCTCTAGGACAATGCTTCTAAGAAATGATTGAATTTGACAAAACTGTTGGATTTTGTTACAATGTAGATGCCATTGCAGTAGATTTGAGGTTTTAACTAAAACTCTTCATTTCTAGCCATGTCCCAAGTGATGCTTATGCTCCTGGTTTTAATACACATTTTAAGTAGCAAGATTCCAGGATACATACGTTTCTGGGTCATAGAGCATGTGAATGCTAAGTTATACAAATAATGTGAAAAAATATCGATGTGTTTGTAGCAATTTACACCCCCTGCCAGCAATTTATAGGTTTCTTATTAATTTGCATTCTCATCAACACTTGGAGTTTTCAGACATCTCCGTTTTTCATCAATCCAATGCATACAAAAGCGAATCCAATCGTAAAATCAATTTGCCTTTCCCTGATCACTGAAGAATTTTTGCCTTGTTTCACATGTTTATCACTTGTGTTTTCTTTCTTCAAAGTGTCAGTTTGTGTCTCTCTTAGGTTGTGGCCCTCGGAAGCAGACCTTGAGTTCGGGATTCACACAATAGCATTTTCTTAGAAAATTTTTCCAGGAGACACTTTGCAGTGTGGCTCTGGGACCCAGGATGGAAAAGTGAACTTTCATGCCGCTACTTCTACCTTCTTGGTTGCGAGATGCAGCCAGGGCAACATAATCTCCCCATTATCTTCCATTCCCCATGCAAACAAACCACTGCCTATAGGTTGAGTTCATTAACTGCACCCCCCCACCACCACCCAAAAGAAAGAAAAAAAATTGGTGCTGGCATTTAGGAATGAAAACCTTAAAATGATAAGGGACTATGAAAGGACATGGAGAGAATAATACAATGTGTCTTTCTATTTTGTATTCAGTTGTTTTTCTCACACTTATTATTTTTATATATTTGGATCCTGAACCTCTCTCTATTCTTTGTGTTTCAAATGTCTTCTGTAAGGCAATTATTTATGTTTTCACTTTTAATAAATGTTTTGATGAATTGAAGTTCTTGATTTCATTGTAGTTAAATTTATAAAATTTTAAAATGGATATTGCTTATTGAGTCTTCTATAAGATGCACAGTGTATATCAAGTAGAATAAATAAAAGCAAGATGCTACCAAAAAAATATATTTGGGATTGGCTCAGTGGTAGGGTAAGAAAACTAAAATTGGAATCTGGAAAATTCGAATTATGAAAAGGCAAAATAAATAGTTTTTAAAGTTGCCTATAACTTTTTGTTATGCACATCTTGTGTCTACTGACTGGGTATGTAGCATTAAAGAAAGTGATTGAGAAAAATAGAACAGATGCTGTGTTTTAGATAGAATTGTCTGCATTTGCTTGGTGCTTTTATTATTTTATGCATCTCTGTTGTTCATCTTTTATTCTCCCAAGTTTGGTGATCATCTTTATGGCCACTACTTTGAATTTTTTATCTGTTGTATTACTTTCCTCCATATCCTTAAGGTCTTTTTGGAGGGTGGGGGGTTAAAGCTTGTTTTCTCATTTGGAACCTATACCTTTGTGTTCTCATTTTGCTTGATTCTTTTTTGTTGCTATGTATTAGGTGAAACAGCTACCTTTCTCAGTGTTGAAAATGTGGCCTTGTTTGCATGATGGTCTTTTCTGTTCACACTTGCCTGAGTTCTTGGTTTTCTCTCCAACCTGTGTGATTATCTGGTCCACCTGAGTTATTATTGATAGAACTGATACAGAGACACCTAATCAGATCACATCGGGGGAGGTTCCCTGAGATGATGGTAAACAGCCTAAGATGCAATTGGCTGAGAAGCTGGGCGCCTCTGGTGTGCATGGAATCATGGGCCAGAAGATTGAAATAGAAGGTAGGCAGAGACTTTCTCTCTTTCTCTTCCTTGAGGATGCCTGGATGACAGTGTTGCAGCCACTTGAGTTTCCCAAAGGACGGTATTTTAAATGGGAGAAAGAATTCTGTAGGCAGATTAAAATCAGACTGGCCTGGCAGAGAGGGGCAGGGTTATTCTTCTTTGGGGGTTCTAGAGGGGAAGGGCTCTGAGGCAGAAGCCTGCCATTCTTCCAACATCGTGTAGCTTTTGTATCTTATGTTGTTTCAGTTGTAAACTAATCTTATAGAAATAAGATAATTAAAACAAACAGGGGGGATGATGGGGGAACTAAAGAGTTAAAGATTTTAGCTTGGGTTGATGGTCCTAAGTGACTAGTGCATGTAGAAAGCTGTTATTTCAAAATTGTGTAGCTTTTAAATAAAGACTCTTTTCCTTTCTCACCAAACCTTTGCCTCTAGAATTTTGTGTAGAAGGTGGCAAGTGGGCAGCAGGACCCCACTTGCTGTTCAGTAACATACTCCCATGGAAGGAGTACCACAATGTGTCAGTGTTCCAAAGGAAGGTATTTCATGTTCCAGGGAGGTAAGCACTGACTTTCAGGCTTATTGGAAGCCAGACCTTCAGGCAGCAGTGTCTATAGTATACACATTTATACAGCCCTGAGGGCACCCAATCATTATCCCTGCTCAACTCCAGAGCAGTAGGTCTGGAGACGTGCAGAGGACAGCAGTTGCCAAAATAAGGACTCTACAGAAGTGCTTAAGCTTCTTTCTGGAATGTCTCATGAAGCTGTAGCAAAGGCAAGGATATGTACAAAGATAACATCTCTCTGCTATTTTTCCATGGGTATTTTTCCCAACCTCCTTAGCCTTTGGGTATGTAGGAAGCCTAGAGCCTGTGTTTCAAACTGAATCTTCAGACTAAGCAAATAGACTGGTTTTCACCTGAATACTGGGGATGTGTTTCACTCTGCTGTTTGTGCAGTGCCCGGGAGGTGGTAGCCCACCAAGAAATATCATTGGGATTGTTACAGTCCCATGGAGCTCAGTTACCAGGGGCAAACAATCAAGGGATGTCCCCTGTGTGGATTACATGGGCCTGCTGACTTTAGCAAGGCTGCTATAGACTATATGGGGCTGGGCTTGCTCATTGACTATAGGGAGGCTGTGGGAAAGTGTGTTGATGGTGCATATTCATGGGCTTAGCAGTACAGTGGGAGAGTATTGCATCTCTGTGAAGTAGGCTGAGAATAAGAGAACGCCACTAATGCACTTGCTCTCCAGCCCAGACAGGAAACAAGGGGTTTTGTGATTTCTCAGCAACCTTAACTTTACCTAGGGAGCAGGAAAATGCTCTGATTTTTCATACTTGCCCATCTATCCAGGGAGTAAGGGAGTGTTAAAACTGCCAGTATAAGAATGACCAAACTCGTACAGAATTTCTATAAAAATTTATTGGAGATGAACAGAAGATATACCTGAAGGAAAGATCTCAACAGACTGAGAAGAACGTTTCCAAGAAATGACAGTTTGTAGTTTCTTTTATACATTTGGATTCAGGAGGGCAAGTCAGGAAAATGACACGAAGGTGGGAGAAAGCAAGGTGGGGATCGGATTACAGAATAGTGAACAAGGTTATGTGCTCTCTTTGAGGTGGTCACATGTTAAAAGGAGAGATTTGGAAAGGGGCGTTTTAGAGGTTTGTTAACCTAGATACACAGGAGCAATGGGCAGTCTGCAAAAATAAGGCAAAAATAAGCTTTTTACTAAAGAAGTTAGATTCCTGAGGTGTGACTGTGTACCATGATTTGAGGCCAATTTTTCCCCAAAACAGAAGGGCAAGTAAATGGAAAACAGTTAAGTCTTATGGTCTTCGTTGCAAAAAACCACTCTGGATTATTTCTATCCTGTAAACTATCATGATCCAAGTTTTGCCCTGTCTCATTTTTTTTCTGTACTTGGCAACTAGTATAACATTTACATAAACTATAAAAAGGATATTGAAAGCCATCTTACACATCTTTAGCTTGGTAATATCTTAAAGATGTTTCCTTTCAATAATGTCAGCATGTAAGTTCCTTCGTGCAATTTAAGTTCACCTTTAATGCATCAGGATGCATGAAGAAATGTAAACACCAAAACTGGGGGTTGCCATGGAGCCAATAGGACCAACTGGCCATCTTGGCTTTCGCACGGTGGTGACAATGTGTTTAATTTATAACCATTGTTTATGCATACAATATACGCTGGAAGTTTTTCATCCCATATTTTCCAATATTCCCCATGAAATTTGCCATAAAAGACAAACATTTTAACGTGTCCCAGGGGACTTTTTGGAACACTGCCAAGTTATTCCTACATACATTGAGATTTTAATCCTTCAGACCTCAATTTCTAACGAAAACTAAGAAGTAAGCACTTAGCATTCTTTAGCTTGGCATATTTATGAAGACAGTTTTTAACCTCTAGAAACATATTTCAAAGGCATAAAAGTCAATTATAACAAGAACTTATTTTTGTAAAACCCAGGATGAATACATGTCTGTTTTACTTAAACCAACACACTTAAGTTAGCTTTTATTTACTAAGGATTAATCTTAGAGCATGTGACCTTGAAAAGCATGAGTTAGAGTCTATATTTTTTGAAAACTGTAGAATGTTCAATCTTTACAAGTGCTTGTCTTTAAAGTAATTTTAGTAATACCATCCAAGGTAGAAAATTGTCTCACATTTATAACCATATATATATACACACACACATACACACAGACACATACACACGGACTTCTTAGCCAAGAGAAAAACTCACTAGTTCAGAAAAGAATAGTTGGATCCAAATTTTACTGTGGAGGCATTTGCAATTTATATCTGTCCTTGACAAGTAAAGTTCCAAATGACCTGCCCTGTTTTAAAATAATGACAGTCATTTTTAATACCGACAAGAATTGGTTTGACTCCTAAATGACATCATAGGTTTATCAATTTATCTAATTCTTCTTTCTGAAACTTCTAGAGACCAATTAAACATTTTTTCCCATTTATTCTGACTGATTTTATAGCTGACACTTTGTAATTGTGTGTGAAAAAAAAAAACTTTTAGAAATATCACAGGATTCTTATCTTGACCGTCTTAGTATTAAATGAGAGGCTGACCATTGTGGGGCTTATCAGCCTTCAAAGCATGATTTCTCATGTTAATTTTGAGACTGTAAAGTCTAAAAAAGATGAATAAGAAGAATAGTCCTTACATTTACATCTCCTGACCAACCAAATGTGGTGAATATACTTATAACAGTATAACCTAGAGGAAATTTTCCCCCCAGTTTACTCCACAGAGATTCTTAGTCACCTCACATTACCTGAGCAAATCAGCCAGAGCTTACTAGACACCACTGAACTGCGGTACTTTGGGTGAACTCACTGCAGGGTGACCTGCCCTTCTCGTGAGGGCTCTCATTGGTTTATTCCAGATCTGTTGCATGACCACACTGGACAACCACTGGTGGCCACGTCCCTGGATTAGGGGATCTGAACAAATATAATCACATCATTGTCTATTCAGGTTGGGAAAGCTAGTGTCCTTTTTCTTTCATAGTTAAATATAGTCCCATCTCTCATGTAACCAGCAAAGATTTTGTTCAGACTGTCAGTGAGGAATCTAATTGACCAACAAAAATTAAAAGCAGCACCCCATTTTTTTTCCTTTCTCTGGGCTATCTTGACCCTTAGTTACCGTGAGGATTTTCTAAGGACAACTCAAATAAAGTCATGGCTTGTTACATAAAGCAGGGAGGCCCAAAATTCTAAGAGAAGACTGATCCAAGTTCACCCAGTGTGACGTGGAGAGCCAATGGGACCCAAGGTGGTACTTGTACTTGTACTTTAGCACAATGTCAAGGCCCACAAAGTTGTCCTGGGTGTGCTTATTCAGAATCCAGCTGTCAACATGAGAAATATCCAAACCTTTAGAGAATTTTTATGTATATCTGAGCCAAAAGTTATGACATATGCTGGAGAGAAAGATCTCAAATGCACCCAAGAACAACGGTTTGTGGAGTTTTTTTTGCATTTTAGATTAATGAAGGAACATAGTAAAATTACATGAAGGCGGGAGAAAGCAAGACAGGGATCATATTATAGGCTAAACTTATGTGCTCTTTTGAGGGGGTCATGCTTTAGAAGGATGGGTCTGAAAGTGGGGTAAGGAAAGCTCTGAAAGGAGGCATTTTAAAGGTGTGTTAACCTAGATGCACAGAAACAATGGGCATGGCTGGCTTCAGGCAAACATAAGTCTTTTACTAAAGAAGTTATATACTTAAGGCAGGACCACCCAACAGGGCCTACCCAGCTAGAAATCTATGATCAGATCATCATGTAAAGTTTCTTTCCATAGAACCTGTTTTCTTTTTTATCTACAATTGGAAATCCTAATTAAAAAATAATAATTAGAATAAGACATGTCGAGGAGAATAAAATGTTAGCAATGGTGGAATACAAGATTTTCACCTTCTTAACCTCAAAGGACACTGATTTTGACAGTCACTAATGGATAAGAGTAGTTATGGAAATACAGAAATCCCGTGAGGAAATTCCAGCACATCATTAGAGCAAAAATTCTGGTGGGTTGAAGAGTGTAACAAGAACTTACACTTTACTCAAAATTCCTCCTCCACCTCGCAGCACAGTTTGATACCGAGAGAGAGATCCTCTTAGTCCATGAGTTTCCCCATGAGGAAGAGTGACAGTTTCTGAGTGAAGGCCCAGCTTCTCCAACTGTGTGGACACTGCCAAAGAGGACCACTTTGATTTGAGGCCAACCAGAATATTGAGATGAGTTGAATGACTGAGGGTCAGAATTGATGGAGAGTATACAAACCAGGTCCTGGGATACCCTAAAGGGACACGCATCCTACTAGCTGCATCATGGACAAACCACTGGGGAGGCCTCATTCGCAGACGCTTGGATTGGCCCGCAAGCATGACCAATGTTCTACTTGTTTCACCCACACACACCCACACACACTCACACACAGAGGTCACCCCCAAGGGCGGTGAGCCCGTGTCTTTGCAAATGTCTACTGAGCAAGCACAGAAAGCTGGCTGAACTCTGTAGAATTGGGAGAAAGCCCATAAATCTGAGCATTTAGCACCAGCATAGGAAAAACAAATGCAAGGCTGTTGGCACTGGGCCTGGCTTTTCAGGATTGAGTGAAGGTATTTAATCTTAATCAAGGTCTTCCAAAAAGCAACAACAAGTGTGTACCTGAAGAAGAAGTCTCAGGCTATCTTAAGAGAACTGGCTGAAGCCAGGTGAAGGGCAATGCAGGACTTCGACAAACATGAAAAATCAATGAAACATATACTCACCAGAAACCAATAAATGCCCAATAATTCATCCTGAAGAAATGGGGAACTGTGATTTGCCTAATAAAGAATTCAAGACATTTGTTTTAAGGAAGCTCAGTGAACTACAAGAAAACAAAGACACAAAATTAAATAAAGTGATGAAAACAACACACATACAAATGAGAAATTTAACAGGCAAATATAAATCATACAAAGAATCAAACAGAAATTCTGGAGCTGAATAATGCAAAGAATAAAATAAAAAATGCAGCAGAGAGGAAAGATTTATTTTAGAAAGTTGAGTGAATATAAGAAACGTGATTTCATTCACACATAAGAAATCACCAGCTACCGAAACATTTTTAGTTCCCTCTCATGACCCAAAATAAAATTCATCTTACCTGTACTATCACTCAGTTGAAGCTAGCTTATTCATACTGTTTATAATAATTATTAAGGTGACTAGAAAATTTATATTCACATATCATAATCTGTATCTGATTGGAATCCAGAAATTAGAAAATTTATGGCCCTTTTCTCTTTTCTCCCTCCTGCTAAAGTCAGCTCCTATACCCTCAGATTTCCAGAACATCTGCAACTCCTAAGCTGGCAACATTTCCTATGAATCTTAGTCCTTTTGATTAAAGACTAAATATAAGTTTCTTAAATAATTGCTTGGTAAGCAACCCTAGAAAAGAAACCTCTCACATAAATATTCTCCTCTTACTTGCTGTGGCCGAAATCAGAGCTCGTTGCGGTCTTTGTGAAAGAGTTTTTGTCCATTTCAGGAGCTATGTATTGGATTCATCTGTGCCCTATGATATTTCCTGGCTAGTGATTGTGAGGAAAAGTAAGCAAAGTCTTCACTGTTCCAATCTAGCATCCTTCCACTTAGTTATACTGTGGAGAGAGTCCTTGGGGAGATCTCCCAGACTGCAATGAGAAAATTGCGTTTTCTGGGTACACCGAAAATGAAATGTTTGAAGCACTCAAATGAACTGGAGTGGCCACAACAGTCCTCGAGTTAATAAGCCACACTGTAAGGAGGTCTGTATGGCTTTTGGGGGTGGCCTTCTTAGTTAAACTTCGGCTGGAAAAAGCAATGGTTTTAAAAGGACTCAAAGTTTACTTTAAAAATATGGTTTAACTCAATATAAGAATGAAGAATTTTAGGAAACTGCCTGGCAGAGAACAAAAATGTACTATATGATCCAGAAGAAACTGTAATGATTATGTTTCTTTATAACCTAGAGGGCATATCCTCATGCCCCTTTCTCCCTTAAAAATAAATAGTTTGTGGCAGTATTAACTTGACCTGCTGATATTTTTAATCTCATAACTGAGCATTAACTTATTCAAAGTTGCAGTTTTTTGTATATTTAGAAAGTTACTATATTATGTATTGCAATTATCTTTCATTTTTATAAAATTGTTATGAAAAAGCTAAAACATGGTATCTCCGGGGCTGTCTTTGGATAGCCGTTCTTCAGAGAGGAGAATAAAGAGGGTCAGGTTGAGGTTAAAAATAAAACGCACTTTCATGGGCTCCTTCATTTCTGTTTATTAAAAAAAACAAACTCAACGTAATCACTCTTTTCTTTTCTTCTTATTTACTTAGTCGATCATTAACAAATAATTTACTAGAATAGTTACTTGGAAACAACAACCAAAAAAGGCAGTGTAAATAGATATCATGTGAAGACAGATGTAAAGCATTACACACTTGGAAAGTTCCATTTGGAACCAGAATAACATAGAATTTAAGAACATAGTCTTTAAAATAAAATACGTGTTTCAAATCCCAGATCAACTACTCACCTACGGTGTGACATTGGACAAATGATTTCACAGCTCCGAGCTTGGTTTTCACCTGTAAAGTGAGAAAAACATACCTATCTCATAGAGACACTGGGTAAAAAAATAGGACACGTACACTATGCAGATATCTACTTCTTTTGTTTTAATTATTATTTTTAATGACTTTATTATTTGCAGTGACATTTTTGGAGGATATGGGCTTTCAGGTGTTCAAAACTAAAATTCTGATAGAGGTTACCTTTTCTTTAAATTTCTGCAATATGATTATAATACATCTGTCCCTGCTGTTAATAAAATATTTAGATTGCATTAATATTGAATATTAAAATGTTGACATAATCCTCCTTTACTGTGGTTTTTAAAGTCTACAAAATAGTCTATTAATTGCTTTGTCAAGGTCCAGTGTAATAATTAGAAAACATCTTTTGACTTCAATATGTCATTTATTTGAATATGACACAGTAGTGTTTTAATATTATTATTTCACTTATTTATAGTCATTGGGGATACATTTATCTATTCATCTATTTTTGCTTATTTTTCCCAGTGTTTACTCCCATAGCACTTAGATCTAGAATCTTCTTTTGTTTTGAACACTCTTATCAAGTCACCTGGTGAGATCATTTTTAAAATTTATCCCAAACTTTAATGATCTCCCATCTTTGCTTTATCTATTAACTTATTTACATTTTTCATCTATTATTCAGTATATTTTAAGGAGAAACATATGTTTCCATGAGACATCATCTTATCTGCTCAATACACTGATTAAGCTACACAGAATCTTATAATTGTATGTATGCAAGGGATATACATGTAAATAATTTAATATATTGAATAAAAATATTAGTAACTTTTAGAAGTCTTGTTGCAGTTGCCAAATGAACAAAGCATTCATAAAAATGTTTAATAAAGTGATTAGGATTTTAAACATCATGAAAATACTATCAAACTTCAAAGTACAAAACAATCCTATAATGTATCTAATACCCTATAAAATATGCCCTGAATAATTCATTCGCTATAAAATTGTGAATATACTTTTGGTTGAGATATATGTTACCCTTTATATTTATGAAATTCATAGCCGTAGTCTGCTTTTATTTTTCCCCCATTGGTTCAATTTATCCTTTTGTGTTTGTTGCAAACCAAGACTGTATTAGAAAATATAATCCAGTTCTCTCTACTGAGAAGTAATTGTAAAGATTTTGTTTGTTTTATACAGTTGGAAATATTCTACATAAAGGTATTAAAGAAAAAACTAATAGCAAGGATTTCTGTTTTGATTTGTTGTCAGGGAGCTTTGAGAAAAAACATGAAACACAACAAACCCAGGTCAGCACAGCAGACAAAAATAAGAAAAGACCTAATATACAAAGAAAGGGTATGGTGGTCAAGGAAATAAACTCGAAGCATGCTCAAGCCACACAGTATTTTTTAAAATATTTTACTTAATTTTAGACAGAGGGGAAGGGAAGGAGAAAGAGAGGGAAAGAAACATCCATGTGTGGTTGCCTCTCGTGTGCCCCCTACTGGGGAACTGGCCCACAACCCAGGCATGTGCCCTGACTGGGAATCGAACCAGTGACCCTTTGGTTCGCAGGCCCATGCTCAATCCACTGAGCCACACCAGCTGGGGCCATGTAGTGTTTTCTTAACTTTCTTTCAATGCCAAGTGTGGGACAAAAAGTCCTACTACGTAACACAACGGTTAAAAATGCTAACAAGATAAGTGTGATACTTCTGGGTTGGTTTGGTTTTTTTTTTAGTAGGTTTGATTACATTCCACTATTTCAAAAACATATTTTAGTTCTACAAATGATAATCTTTGTTGATTTTTTCTGTGTGCATTTAATCACAGAAGAATAAATGACAAAGTTCTGTGCCTTGTGTAGCAATTACATTGAAGAGTTTTAAGTTTTTCTCAATATCCAGGTCATGCTGCATGCCCAGTTGCAGACATTACAGCCACAGAAGAAACTTGACATTGAGTCACAGTGTAAGAGGATACTGCACTCTTCCTGGATGTATAATATATATTGTTAAGATGTAATATAAATTATACTTACTTAGAATAGCAAAATCATATCGATATAGAATCAGACATTGTCAACTTTCATCCTGGGCACAAAGTAGATCATTAAGAAATGTTTATGGAATGAAGGTACAACTAAATACAGAAATACAGTTATGGGAAATAGCATAAGGTACCATTTTTGCACTACTATAATAAACTAGTATTTTTATTTGAATAATGACACTTGAAATAAATAATAGTATTTGGAATAATTCAATTTACTTATAAAGTGGATGTTGATTTACATTTTTCATCAATTTGCTCTGGATTCACAATATTGGGTTCAAATTTTCTCTCTACAACTATTTACTGTGTACTCTTGAGTTATCCTTTTCATTTCCTTTAAAATTTTTTAAAATTACACTTGACATTCATATCACATGACTTTCAGGTATACACCCAAGTGATTAGACATTTATATAGCTTATGAAGTGATCCCCCTGATAAGCCCAGTACTTACCTGGCAACATGCATAGTAATTACAATATTACTGACTATATCCCCTGTGCTGTACTTTACCTACCCATGACTGTTCTGTAACTGTCAATTTGTACTTCTCAGTCCCTTCCCCTTTCTCACCCATCCCCCAACCCCTCTCCCATTTGGCAACTGTCAGTCTATTCTCTATGTATGCGTCTCGGTTTGTTAATTTTGTTTCTTAGCTTCCACATACATGGGAAATCATATCGTATTTGTCTTTCTCTGTCTGACTTATTTCACTGAACCTAATACACTCTAGGTCCATCCATGTTATTGCAAATGTAAGATTTCATTATTTTCTAATGGTTCGGTAATATTTTATTGTATATATGTACCTTAGCCCCATGTGTCTAAGAGCTATGATAAAAGTACTACCATAGAGAAGTTATGTGTGGATTACATAATACATTTAAAACATTTAACAGTACCTCATTTATTGCAAGGACTCAACACATTATTGTTATTATCATGAGCCATTTATCATTTCACACTCATGTTAAGCAACTATGTTGGATGCAGGGGATGCTCACAGAGTCATCGATGCTTACTGAGCACCTATTAGATATTAAACACTAGAGATAAAAAGTAAAGTTAAATACAGTCTTTGTCCTCCAGTAATTTGCAATCTAGTGCAGAATCTTTATGCTCTGCCCTTGAGAGAGACGTCCTTGAAAGACAGCTAACAATGAAAAGAAGTAAATGACAAAACTGGTTGAATAGTAAGAGAGCAAGTTCTTTAGGATTACAGGATAAAACATGCTTTTGGTATGCAGTTAAGAGTTTTATGGAGGGATGAGGTAAGTGGATACTCAGAGTACATAGTGTCACGTTGGAAGAACTCTGAAAGATTACCAAGTACAAGCCCCTCATTTTACATAGGAGGAAGTTGGTTGGAGCATCGTCCCATAAACCAAAAGGTTACTGGTTCAATTCCTGGTCAGAGCACATGCCTGGGTTGTGAATTCCGTCTCCAGTTGGGGCACGATAGATGTATCTCTCTCACATGGATGTTTCTCTCCCTCTGCCTCTCCATCCTTTCCCCTCTTTTTAAAATCTGTAAGTAGCCTTGACCAGTGTGGCTCAGCAAGCTGGGTGTTGTCCCACAAACCAAAAGGTCAAGGATGTGATTCCCGGTCAGGGCACATGTCTGAGTTGTGGGCCAGACCCCTGGTCAGGATGTGTGCAAGAAGCATTTGGTCAGTGTTTCTTTTACACTTCATTGTTTCTCTTCCTCTCTTTCTCCCTCCGTTCCTCTCTCTCTAAGAATACATAAATCAATAAATCCTTTAAAAAATAAATAAAAACAAAGAAAGGAACAGTGACTTGTTCAAGGGCACAACAAAAGTAAATTGCAAAGCTGGGATTTCTGCTGGGTCTTTCAGGTTCTAGGCTAATACCCTGTCTAACTGACCTTGCCGAAGTCTTTATTGTGACTTCAGAGCTATTGCCACAATTTTTTTCCAGCATGATTATTGGATACATAATTAGCCTAGAAATATAGGACCATGAGCTAGAACAAGCACTTTTACTAAGTTACTTTTCCTTACTTCAGGCTCCTCATCTCTAAAATGTAAGTTAAAACTCTAGAGTCCACATAATGCATGGCATTTGCTAATACAGTGATTTCACGATGAGTCCTGTTTCAATGCTGCAATGGTGCATTGAAAGCCCAGCTTTGCTTTGGTCCATTTGTAATAACATTTTTTTCTGACAGTTTAGTGGCATAAATTTTGATCTAGTGGCATATTTTATTGTCCCTCTTCAAAGATTAGGATGTCCTTTGTCTTCTTATGATTAAAACATAACTGAGTAAACACTATGTTAGTATGAAGAATGATTTCTAATATTTTACAATGCGGCAAATATTGCAGTATATTTGTAGTACCTTCAGTATATTGAGAAATGACTGCTCTTCCTAGGCCGTTCATACCTATGCCAGTGTAGGTGGCCGAGGACCTCAAAGGCGGTAATACTCAAAATCCCAAGTGTATTTTTATTTATTCCCAAATTAATTTTTGATGAATGAAGGTAAATTTAATTTTAAAATTGTGAAAAAGTCAATAGCGTTTAATATGGTGATACTATGTTAGTTAGTGCTTGCAGGGCAAAAACGCAGCAAAATTACTGGGCATGTAAATACTACCAGAAAGTAGATAAAATTTATTGACACAAGACATCAAAGGACAAACTTCACAATTATTTTTTGAAATCAAATTTTAGCCCCCTGCAATGATAATATTGTACTTCCCTTTAGTGCTTAATAAGAACAACTTATTTTATAATCCTTTATTATTTATTTGACATATATAATAGAGAAACCATTTAATAATTACTTTTTTTCTGTAATCTTAGTCTGAGGGTATCTTACATGTTGGTAGAACTAGGCTTGTCTTATATTAACTATGTGACCTTGAGCAAATCGCTTAATCTTTTTTTTAACTTGAGTATTGCTATTTATTTTTGTCTATTAAATGAAGCAAATTTTGACTAAATGAAAATATGGTTGTGAGTATCAAATGAGATCAATTATGTAAAATAGCTAGCCTCATGCCTGGCGGGTAGAAATACACAAGTAATGTGTTCTCCACTTTCCTGTACTTCTGGGCATCACCCTGATTTGTCAAATTCTAGGAAAAGGTAAAAGAGAACGAGTTGACAGGGCACCTCATTCTCATGTTTGACAGCCTGCTGGCTATTGTCTGGTGCAGCAGGGGTCATGGGGCCATGCATTTCTTGTCATCTATCATCCCATTCCTGGATTATTCTCATGGTAGCTGGACATTATAGAAAGACAGTAAGTGAAAGTCACAAGGCCTTTGGAAGCATACACTCAAAACAGTAACTCAGTTTTTTTCGGTGGCATTATTTTCACCAAAGCCAATCACAAATACAATTCAAAGTGAAGGAGCAAATAAATAGACTTTGCTCCTTTATTGGCAGAACTAAAGAGCCGCATTCTAGAAGGCTCTGAAACAGAAAGGTGTGGAGAGCTGCAGCCACATTTGGTGATCAATCAAATAGAAGTTAAAGAAAACATCTGTTGAAAAAGAGATATAAAAGGTAGAAAGATATGTATGGATGACATTGTCAGAATGCAAGGGAAAGAATACTTACAGAACTCAATCCTAGAAATTAAAACAGGTCTCAGCCACCCATTTATTTATCACGTACTTAATGAGTGCTGTGTGTATCTCAGGACCTATATAACTCCATCAGATCTACAGCTGCAAATAATACACACTATCCTCAAGTACCTCACAGTCTAGTGAGAAAGACTCTATAGAATACACATACTGCTTTGCCAACAGAGAGCAAATGGAAACTTATATATATTGAGCAGAATAAAAGACAGAAAAGTAATTTCATTACCTATTATATGCTAAGTTTTAATATTGTCTTGCTTAACTCACATTACTCCTATAATGTATTGATACTTCTCTGTTGAGGGCAGTAATAGTTCCAACCTAAGTCTGCTGGGTTCCAAATCCCATATAGTTGATTCAAGCACAGTAATGGAATGCGGTCAGACACTGAAGAAACTCGTGATCTGAGTATTAGAAAAAGACACAGATATAAAATAAATTTCAAAGAACATTCAAGGTGGCAAGAGAGTATTAAAAAACCTATTGAAAAAATCTTTAAAACAGTCAAAGCTATCCACCAAAAATGAAAGGACAAGAACTATGAACTGGAAATTAAATAATATGGAAAATATTTCACATAGCAAAAGTAGGGTGGATAATGGATATAAAAGCTGTATAGAAATATGTTAAGCAGTAAGAATGATGGAATGCATAAGATAACTCTCAAGTGGACCTGCACAGCATGGTTTTGTGATTCTTTAATCATGTTTAACAATCAGAAAACCAAAACAAGGATTATGAAGAGGGGTGAACTTCTGGTCAAGATGGAGGTGTAGGTAAACATGCTTCACCTCCTTCTGCAACTACAGAAAAAAATTACAACTTGACCACAAAACGAACATCACCCAGAACCATCAGAAAATTGAACTGTATGGAAGTCCAACAATGGAGGATTTAAAGAAGCCACATTTATCCAGAAGGGTAGAAGGGGTGGAGACTTGGAGATGGGTGGAGAGGGGCAGAGAGGCAATGTGGCATGGAGAGGAGGCAGAACAGGCAGTCCCACATTTGTGTGTGGTGGATAAAATTCAGGAGGGATACCTTGGGAGTGAGAGATCCCAGCCCCAGGCTAGATCACAGAGCCCAGGGTTCCAGTGCCAGGAAGATAAGACCCGATAACTTCTGGCTGTAAAAATCAGTGGGGATTGGGGTGGCAGAATAAACTACCAGATTTTCAGGAGACTTGTCTTAAAGGGCCCACACTGACTTAGGACTACGCAGACCCACACCCTCTGGAATTCAGCACCTGGGGAACAGTTGGAAGGGCACCAGTGGCATACAGGGAGAAACTGAAGTGTCTGGGGTCAGAGTGAGTGCTGGGAGACAGCTTCCTCCAAAGCAAACCTCCAGAAGCCAGGCAGCGGCATTGTCCCCTCTCTGATCCCTTCCCCCACACAAAGCCACAAAGTGCTGAAATGGGTCACCCTGCCCCCATGATTTCTTAAGACTCTTCCCCTCACAATTTACAGGTGCCTTTTCTACAATAGACTGCACTACTAGACAGGGAGTCAAAACAGCTCTACCTAATACAGAGAACCAAACAAAGGAGGCTGCCAAATTGAGGAGACAAAGAAATATGGCCCAAATGAAAGAACAGAACAAAACCCCAGAAAGAGAACTAAATGAAACAGAGATAATCAACCTATCACATGCAGAGTTCAAAACACTGGTTATCAGGATGCTCAAGGAACTCACTGAATAGAACAATAGCATAAAAAAGACCCAGGTAGAAAGGAAGGTTATTTTAAGTGAAATAATGTGAGCAAAGCTAGCATTTGGAATGGAAGGGCAGATAAAGTGCTTCCCAGACAAGGTGAAGCTAAAGGAGTTCATCATCACCAAGTCCTTATTACATGAAATATTAAAGGGACTTATTTAAGAAAAAGAAGATCAAAACTATGAAC